>PVIA01009635.1:0-59180 GCA_004024845.1 Tonatia bakeri
CTGTTATCTGCCTCCAGAGGCCCCCTTATAGCACTTACTGACGCCACTGACATTGTTTGTGAGATTCTTTGACTGATTAATGCCTGTTTCCTGCAGTCAACCATAAGCATCATGAGGACAGCAACCATGTCTGTTTTGGCTCCATTGTATTCTCATCACCAGCAGATAAATATTTATTGACTCCTTAATTTAATTAAAGAACAAATGAACAAATGATGGACCTAAAGATGAGCTTTCAGGAAGACAAAGCATAGAGACATTAAGGGAAAGTTTAAGTCATTCTCCTTTTAGCCCAACCTCTTAAATATACGTAAAGTACTTTAACAAAAGGAATGATGAGAAAAAAATACATGTCTTTCACAAAATGCTCACAAAACCAGTATTGCTCATATATACATTAGTCTTCTAATTAAAAAAAGGAAAAGCTAGTCCTCTTTCAATCCATTTGCAGAATCATTCTTTTCACTACAGTGACTTAACACATTTGAGAATTATCTTAGCAATGAACAGGGCCCCAAATTACTACCACCACCACCAGAGAGTGCTACATTTTTCTCCATCTAGAAGTTTTCTTTCCATATTCTTTGCGATAACAAATTAGGAACCCTCGACCACCAATGTCCAATGTAAATATAATGCAAGTCACAATTTTCTAGTAATTACATTTAAAAATAAAGAGAAGTGAAATAAATTTCAATAATTCCATTTAACCCAAAATATTATTTCAAAATGATAAAACATGTAAAACATTTATTAATAAGAATTTTACATTTCTTTTTTTGTACTAAATCTCAGAAATATATCACGTAGTTTCCACTTACAGAATGTCTACGTTTGTAACAGCCACAGGGCTTGTGGCTGCCACAGAAACAGAGTAGCTTTACACCACTCATACTTCTGCTAAATTATTTGCTTCCTTTCTTCCTTTAAAACACTTGCAGAAAAAGCTTTTAATGTTCTAGGTATCAAACAAAGCAACACTGAGGCAAGAAGAGCATATTTACTATTAAACATCTGAAAAAGGGAAGATACCCATGTTTACATGTATGTTAATGTAATGATACCTTCTTAATTCATTCATGACTTTAAAAGCTTTCTTCATATGCCAAGGATTCACTGTCACTGGGCAGTGTTTTTCAGTATTATCATCTTTTGAATCGAGAGGCTTCTGATGACCCTGCTTTGTGCATCTGTACAAAAAAGAAAAGAACAAAAAACAGGAAAAAAAAACTTTATTAAAGATAATTTAGTTCAGGCTTATCGGGCTGCAAGAGATACAATGACTGTCCTGGCAACATTTACTGCTGAGTATACTTATACTCACAGTATACCCAAATGTACAATTAAGACACAATTTAGAACATTTTCTGATGGTCACTATGACTTTAACAAAAAAGTGGGTAATTACCGCCCTGGTATCACAGCTCTGTCAAACATGAGCATTGACAATTCACTAAACGTGGTTCAGCAGATACTTCCAAATAGAAATGCTAAAAAATTATCTCCTCCATTGGAAATTAACCTGCTTTTACAATCTGCTATAGTCATATAGTATTTGCAAACCAAGACAGGAACAGAATCATATTTTACACAAATTTCAGAAACTTAGCATCTGATTTGAATTTTGTTGCCTACTTGTACGTTTTAAATTTTTTTCATTGTTGTTCAAGTACAGTTGTCTCCATTTCCCCCCCACCACTCCCTGCCACCCTAGCCATCCCTGCCTCCCATCCTTGTAAGGTTATTTATCCCATATACCATTTCCAACCAACTCTACCAAGACATTAATCATGTTAGCTAAAGTTTGAGTATTGACTATATGGCAACAACTATAGTATGTATTTTCCTTTCACTGTTTGCTTAATTCCCACAACAACTCTGTGAGCTAATTACTATTAGTATCCCCATTTAATGGATGAAGAGATTGAGGCCAAAAATAATCTGGGTAACTTGGTAAATGAAAGAGTAAGAGGCCTGTCTGACTCTCAAGCTCATTCTTTTCACTAAGGTTCAATACCAATTCCTACATTTAGCACTAGATATTTAATTTTATATTTAAATTTATAATTTTTTAGGGCACAAGGTTATATTGATATTATTGCATAAATTATTCTTTTGAAACTTGAGAGACATAAAACAGCAAATAAAACCAGGGCACCTAGAGGGCAGAGGAAGTGAAGGAGGGGGAATTAACTGCTAGTATACACAAGGGAACTTTGAGAAAATGGTTGCACAACTCTAGAAATTTACTAAAAATCACTTAATTGTACAATTATGTAGATGAGGTTTATTGCCATGTAAATTATACCTCAATAAATCCATTAAATTAAAAAATCAGGATACCAAATTAAGCCTTAAAAAATCGTACCCACACAGACATCACCCAAGAACAACAGGCAAACATCATTAGTTATTGCTGTATTTCTCTTTATACCTCTTCCTTTCCTAACCCACTTCTGAAAGGCTGGTTCATTTTTTAAATATTATCTTTTCAGCTTTGCGCTGTGGCTGTATCGTAGCCAATGAGGTTTATCTGAGGTGCAATTACTGCTAATTGGAAACTTTAAATATTATCCTTCATTAATTCATTCAGGAACTTTTCTGAGTGCCAACTATGTACCAAGCACTGTTCTAGGCACTTGGAATACATCCATGAACAAAACGAAGACTTCTGTCCTCACAGAGCTTGCAGTCTAGGATACGCATGGAGGAATAATACACACAACAAATCATTCAAGTAGGTGGCATGTTAGAAAATGGTAAGAGCTACAGAGAAAAGAAAAGGGTCAAGGTAAAGAGGGTCAGGAGTATGCAATGGGACCAGGGCTGGGCCAGCAGGAACAGGGGAGTGCACAACATGCAGGGCCCTGCAAGACACTGTAAGGACTTTGGCTTTCACCCTGAGTTAATTAAATAGGGAAGCGCTGCAGAAAGTGACACAATCCAACTTACGTTTTCAAAGGATCGCTCTGGTTGCTGGTTGGGATTGTCTGTATGGGTCAAAGATGAAAGCGGGGGAGCTACTGAGGAGGGCAATGCAGTAGGAGATGACAGTCTCCCAGAGCAGGGTAGTAGCAGTGGAGACAGGAGCAGTGGTGAGAAGTGGCTCAGTTCAGACATATTTTAAAGGTAGTGACAACAAGATTTGTTCACAGAATGCAAGTTCTGTTCACATGTAGCATGTCCAAGAAAGTCAGAACTGACTCCAGAGTTTTTGGTCTGAGCAACTGGAAGGATTGAGTTTGTTAATTGAATGGGAAAGGCTGCAAGTAAAACTGGTTTGGGGGTAAGATCGAGAGCTCAGTTTTATACATGTTGGTTTTGAGATATCAGACCTCACAGTAAAGATGTCAAAAAGATATCAGATGGATACTAGAGCCCACAATTGGAGAGAAAAATCCAGCTGCAGATAGCAATGTGGAAATCACTGATTACCTAGATCAGCGATTTTCAACCTTTTTCATCCCACGGCACACAAACTAATTTCTAAAATTCTGCAGCACACCAAAAAATATATTTTTTGCTGACCAGACAAAAAAGAGGTATAATTTTGATTTATTCACACCAGACAGCTATTGTTGTGTTGGCTGTTGTTATTTTTTTATTTGACAGTCTAAGGGAAAAGAGGTCCGTGCCCCTGACTAAATAGTCAAGTAGTACATGTTTTAAAATTCTTGTGGCACACTGGTTGAAAATCGCTGACCTAGTGGTACAAGAAGCCATGAAACTCAGGCACCTGGACATTAAGGTACCCTCCAATATAACCGTGCTCATTCCCATCACCGCCTCCCACCCCCAAGAATCCACACTAAGACAGCTGATTATTCCATAGCTCATCTGGAAGAAGTGGAGCATCAGTCCTGCTTCCCCACCACTTGAGAGTTTTTACATAGGCCTTACATTTGTAAGGTAAGACTTAGGACAAGGCAGTGCCTCTGGCAGATGAGCCCACAGCTGGAGTGGGACAACAGAAGAGGGCACTCTACCCCCTGTGGCCTCTCGTTTCTGTGTGTGTAGACAGAGGGTTGAGTTACACCTGGCCTAAGAAGAAGAATTAAAGTCTAGAAGTCAAAAGATGGCAGAACATCTGAATCTGGTGGAGGAGACTGGGGGAACACTTTATGGTATAAGACATATTCTCATAATGCCACTTCACACCATTTTTTTCCATAAAGAAGACAGTAGGAAAAGGGGGAAATTACGTAGATATATGTAACCTACACAAACTGACCATGTAACACTGAATGTCCACATATATAGCAATTTGATAATGTTTATACCTGCTTCTAGTTTAATAACTTAAGAGTTTCAACAGACAGAAAATATAATATTGAGGATTAGCAAACTATCATAGGCGGCTTTCCAGAAAATGCTCAGAATAGAAGCAAAAGCATCTCTGTCCTAGAAAGTATACCATTAAGAGTTGAGAATGTTTATATCTGCTTAAGAAATTAGAAATGAAAACCTCCTGCATTAGAGAATCAACTTTAAGTCAGCTACCACACAACAATCAGTATCTACATCAGTGCTCTCTTACAGCTATTTTCATCTTCCACTTTTTTATATACTCCAGAAACTCTGCAAAAAAAAGACTTTATTATAAGTCTTTTTTTTCTTAAATGGCTTAAAGCAATGAGTCAGAAATAACATTAAAATTTTTCTTAAGTGTTCTCTGTACTGACAGCCACTTACAAATACAGCTCCCTGCTGCATGGGTCTACATTGGCAACACTAAGGCCTTCTCCATAATTTCCCATTTCCTATGTGGCTTTGTGTTAGATGGCCCCTCATTCAGTAGCAGAAATGAGTAACAGAACATTACATTTCATGTCTAAAACTATAGATGTGGAAAATGACCGTACACTAGGAAGCAGCTAAGTGGAAGGTAACACGAAGTTATACCATGGTTAAGTGCAGTGTTACATCTTGTCCCTGCTTCCCCTTAAAGCAGAGAGCTAGCTGGCCTTTTCCAGAAAAGCTCTTCATTCTGAGAACTGTCTTCTTTAAAATACTGGAGAAGACACTTTTCCAAGGTTTTTCACTTTTTAAGTCTTCCCCTAACTACATTCCATTCACTGTCGTAATATTATCTAATGGCCTGTTGTCATAAAACATACTCTAAAATGTCTGAGGCTTGCAAGGGTTTGGTTCCCAGCCCACCACTATGCTTTGTGATAGCTACTTCTAAAGCCTGCTTTCAATGACTGCCTCTTCCACAAATTCCTACCTGTGGACAAAGCGACTTCTCAGGTAGGCAACTTTCTTTTTTAAAGATTGTATGTATTTATTTTTAGAGAGAGGGGAAGAAAAGGAGAAAGAGAGGGAGAGAAACATCGATGCGAGAAAAAACCATCCATCAGTTGCCTCTCGAACACCCCCCAACCAGGGCCCAAAACCTCAATCCAGGCATGTGCTCTGGCCCGGGGTCAAACTGGCGGCGTTTTGCTTTGCAGGATGACGCCTGGACAACCGAGCCGCCTGCCAGGGCACACCAGGTAACTTCTAACTCTGGTTAAGAACACATTACTGACAATAACTGACTTCTCCAAGACAAGCAAACACAGACTGGGCTGCTCCCTTTTAAGGGTCAAGACTCCATAACCAGGCAAGGTTTAAACCTACCACAAAAATTTTGAGGACACCTTAAAAATTAGGTCCAGTTTTTTTACATGTACATCATTTGCTTGAGAACAGTGATTTCCCATGGAGGGAGACACAGAATCAGAATGACCCAAGCAATTTTTTTTCGAGCTACACTTAACCATCCCTCTTCACAAGAAGGTTCGGGAAAGCCCTTTTTACAGCACTAATTGTATCAAAACGACAGTATCTCCAGGAGTAGGGGTGAAAGGAAGCTATGTATAATTCTTTTAAGTGCTGTGATATACCCCACCACCCACTTAACTCCTACTCTAGGATAATCATCTCAGATTGAGAACAAACACTAGAAAATATGGGTTGGTTGTTTTTAATGTCTTCGGGTAGAAACAATGCTAATTCATATGAATGATACAGCTGCAAAATTTAACAGGGAACCAGGCATTTCACATTCAGAACACCAATACGTAGCCCCGCGATGGCCACCATCTCTGCTCTCCCTTCTGCCTCTTCACCTCAAAAGCTGCAAGACTCCCCTGCCTGCAATGAGTCACCCACCATTACTCACAAATTTCTGCCAAGTTCACGTCAGCAGCTGTTGTTTTCAAAGTCACCATCCATGCTGTATGGCTCTGAAGTTTCTCCATTATTTTATGATACCACTTTGATTCTCTCCGCTGTTGTCCTAGCTAAACCTGCTTATCATCTTCCTAGCAAAACTTGGTTATTGTACTAACATTGCCTCCGTACACAAAGTCCAGGATATCGGAAGTGATAAAACTAATATCTGTTATGTCACTCTACAGTTTCCCAACAAAATACTTTCACATCTTTCATCTCACCCAAATAACCACTATATTTCTAGAGGTTGTAAAAGTGGAGAGTGCTTTTTCTATTGGAAACACACCTCGGTTTGTGGTAGAGTTGTGGTTTCAATTTTTGCAATTAGCTAAAGACAAAGAGACATGCTCTGCAAATTTACTTCAAGTGTTTAGAATTTAAACTTGTACTAAGTCCAGAACCAGTAGACTAACTGTAACCTATAAACATATGGTAATGTTACCAAATAAATATAGCTTTAAAATGTTAATGTCTACCCTACAGACATGTAAGAACTTGAATTGTACCTTCAGTAGGTAGAGTCTTAGAACTCAATATGAGATTTAGAACTCTTGTGAGATTAAAAAACACCTCCTACCTAGTCACAGGACACCTTACAGACAATATCATAATAATGCCCCCTAATATATCAGTATAGTACATACGTCGCTAAAAGTTATGTTTCCAGTTTTCCAGAGCTGGAAACATCTAGAAAAACTGGAACTGCCCAATGTTACTAAAATGGGCTAGCGTTTAAAGCGGAGCACTGAGGTATTACGTGCCACCCCTGCTCAGGCCCTAGGACTCGGCTGTGGGGCCCTCTGTCGAGTGCGTGGCGGAAGCTTTCGGCAGGAGGTGGTTGAGATGTCTTGAGGTGGAGAGGCTGATGGAAGGTGCAGTATAATTGCTCTCAGACAGTAGAACAATAGAGCTGTATAAAGCTCTACTGCAGTTCAACTCTGCTCTCTCTCCCTCCCACCTACATGACAAACAGCGCATAATCAGGCACTTTTTGTCCCTGACAGTGACAGTTACCAGGAAAGGGACCAGGGTAAAAGCATTTCTTATGCAAGATCATTCTTATTCTAAAGAATATGTTATAAACAATTAACAAAGCACTGTCAAATGGGTATTTGTAAAGTGCTAAAAGAGGTTGATGATCCATTTCAAACATTTCTGTGTCTTATCACTCATATTTCTGACCTTCCTTCTGCCACTTCCCCTAGTACTGCCATCACTCGGCTGTAAGAGAGGCAGCCATATGACGTGGCAATTCCGTCGACTGGGCTACATTTTCCAGCACTGAATGCAAAGGCGCTAAAAGAGGACCAGAATCAGCTGGATGACCTGAATTGTACTCCCGCCTGTGCCAAATACTAACCAACTGACCTTGGATTAGTTACTTAGCCTCTCTGGGCTTTGGACTGTTTAATGATAAAATGAGGCTTTCTTATTCCACAAATATGTCTAACATAAAATGTAACCTGAAAGTCAAAAGATGATAGCACCTCACCTTCTTGCCTCAGGGAGTTATACTAAACACAACACAAATGTAAACACAGAGTTCAGAAGAAAAACGTTGATGTTAGGAGCTAAACTGAATATGGAGATACATTTTTATGGACTTTACTGGCCTTCCTCATCTTTAATTGCAATAGTCAATTAAATTATTAGTAATACTCCAGACAACTACCACTGTTAATAAATCAAGAAGGCAAGCACTACCTAGAAGCCCACTGCATGCCCTATGCTAAGCAGGAGAGGGACAGAAAGAAGCTGAGCACAGGAGCCTTCTTCAGTTACGACCTAACTGAGGAGGCACATCTGAAACCAGGAGGGAAGGGCATGAGTCAGTACACAGGTGCAAGATTACGGGCTACTGATTATAAATACTATGGGAATGCAAAGAGAGCTGGCATGAGTTGAAGGAAACAGGAAAGACTTTATAAAGGATAGGAGGCTCCAACTCTTGGGGGAACTCCAAGTTGATTTAACTGCAGGCAGGATGAAAAATGGCTGAAGGCTCTTGGTGTGTGATAAAGCAGATTTTGAATACATTACTTATGGCCAAAATGATGGAGGGCTTTGACTACCAGGCTGAGATATCTGGTTTTGGTAAGCCACTTAACATGCCTCTAAGATGTTGGGGTGGGGAGAAGGGGGTCAAATAGTAGGTGGACTGAAAGGTGAGGAGAGAAAACAAAGCTCAACAGCGGGAAAAAAATCCAGGTATCAAGTGATGAAATCTGTTCATCAAAATAATAGCAGTCAGAATAGACACTTGAAACCAAGGCTCTACAGTCTCTGGGAGCTGATAAGATGTGGAAAGTGATGAAAGAGACAAATCAAAGGCCATTCCAAGGCTTTGGGTAGACTGATTACTCCACTGAATAAGTAGAGATATTATAAAGAGAAATCAGTTTAAGAACAGGTTATGAACGCAGTCTTAGAAGTGTTGAATCAGAGATATGAGCTGAGCTAAGAGTAGATGTTCTGTAAGAAGCTCAAAGTTCAAGGCTGAAACACAGCTCTTCAGCCCAGTCTTAAGATACAGATGGAGCCACAACTCCGTGGTTAACAGATGATTGAAAAAGAAGACTCGGCCAAGGCCTGCATCTGTGAGAAACAGATACTGCCAACCAACAGTAACAGAAGAAAAGCAATGGAGGATGAAAAAAGTGACCAACAGAGTCTCACTTTCTCTTCTATAAGCTTGGGGAATTAATTTAACTTCTGAAAAAGAATAATTATGAGAGGGCCACAATATATGGGAGGTTGTTGACAAGATTAAGTGAGATAAAGAAATAAAATAAATAAATCACATTTAGCAACTTAAAAACTAGAGGAGAAAACCAAGAAAAAGTGGTGTTATGGAAAGCAAGCAAAGGCTTGTTTTTGAAGGCAGAATCAGCGCACAGAACTGGTCCAAAAAATACTTTAGCAAATGCCAAGCGTCTGAAATGAAGAAAGTGCATAAGACAAAGTATATTAACTCACCCACTACAGTAACTGTTACGTATCTGTTTGCTGTCAGTTTCAGCCAAGAGGAAAAGAACTTTGTTTCGTTTTCTGAGATTATTCCCAAAGCCTGGTCATCATAGGTGCCTAGTAAATATGAACAAAAAACCCTGACCTTCCTCATTATCAACCTATGA
Organism: Tonatia bakeri; assembly: GCA_004024845.1. NCBI lineage: Eukaryota > Metazoa > Chordata > Mammalia > Chiroptera > Phyllostomidae > Tonatia > Tonatia bakeri. The sequence goes on from PVIA01009635.1 coordinate 9,354, forward strand.
TACATTTAGAATTCAGTAAAATTCTATAGAAAAGCACCTGAAAGACAATTTTCATTCTCCATATCTCCTTGATCTTAAGAAAGAAGTTGAATTATTTTCATAAACAGTCCTGGCGCAGCTCCATAACAGCCACGGATGAGTAAATTTAGAGTCACATTCACAAAAGCATACTTACTAATATTTACTAAATACCTACTAAGTACATTAGAAAACATAAATTAGAAATAAGAGGTTTGGGAGGAGTATTTGGTGGGAGGGGGAGAAGTGATTTCCCAGCAACAGAAATGTTTAAGACTACAACATAAATGCTACCTAGTTAGTTCAGAATCTACTTCTCAAGTTCTCAAGTACAGTTTGAAATTTTCTTTATATATGACACTTCTTTCAACCCACATGGATTCATGTATTTTTCAACATTATATTGTGGCTATTGTTGCTCCTAAATATTTTAAAGGTCCTTGTCTATCATTGAGGAGGTTCACCTATGATCTGAGAGATGCCCAATTTACTTAGGACTAGTTAAACAAAAAACCGGTTCAACTTTTATAGCCAATGGTCTATGAAAGACAAACAAATGGATATCAGGATAACCAATGGCAAGATTCTAAAATCATAGGAATCGAATCTTCGAATTAGAAAGAGCATTAAAGGTCATCTAGGCCAGTGAATCCCAAATGTCAGGCTTCAACAAACTTTTAACTGGTCTGTGACAAAATGAGGGCAATGCAATAAGTTTTCCTAAAACTAAATTTATTCCCTTGAAGAACCATTCTTCATTCTGAGATTATGTCCTTCTTTAAATTGTGAAGGGGCACTAAAATGTCCTTCCTTTTACAAAAAGATGACAGTTGATAATTAGTTTATTATCAGTTAATTCTTTACTTGGCAAAACAAAAAAACTTAGCAATTCTATGTTGGACCTCAATTTTACAAGCCAGTAAAATCCAAAAATCTGAGAACTTCTGCTCTAACCCAACCAATCTTCTACTATAATTCCTTAGAACAGGGTCAACAAGATGTTTTTCAGCCCACGCTTGAACACCTCTGAAGTTCAAGAGTCTCCAGTGAAGTGGAACCAACTGAAAAAAGATATGGTTATATCCGAAGTATATTTGCTTAGTTTTGGGAAGAAAAAGCAAAAAAGCAAAACCTGTAGAAAGAAAGCCAACTTATGAAATGGGAACCAGTAAGAAAACAAAGGCCAAGAAAACTGTTCAGTGAGGGAGGTCAAAGGATGAACTCTGTCCTACACCTCATCTTCCCTTAACATTTATGAAAAGCCTTTTAAAAATAATTCTAAAAGCAAGATTATATAAAAATCTCTTGAGGTCAGAGCTTATCAGTTTACCTTTCCTTTTGTACATTTCCTTTATTAATAACATCTAATTTTTAGCTGCACAGATTTCAGATTCAGAGGCACAGGTCCATGGTCTTAATTCACCCAGACCTCAAATTGCAACACATAGAAATACCACATGTACTCAAAGAGGCAAAAAAACGTAAGCAGAGATATTAAAGCCCAGTGACAATCTGTATGATAATCAGAAAGGATGAGGAGTGGAAAGAGAAGAAATCAAAACCTAAGTTCAACAAGCCCATACTGAAGGAACAAGGGAGCCTGGGGCACAATCGTCTCCATTCCTCCAAGAAAATGTACCAACAGGCTGAAAGGGAACAGGTGAGATTTGAAAGCAATGTAAAACTGACTAATAAAGGAGAAGTATGAGCAAAAATACCATACACAATGCCCAACAGAGAGACAGGCATTCAAATATTTGCAAAACAAATGAATTAATAAACAGATACACAAAAATGATCTGAGTCTCAGTTTCCTAAGACATCATCCAAGGCACTCTAAGTCCATGTCAAACATCTTTCTTTGCCTTAAAGTTCAGGCTACAAATCTAATCTTATGAAAAACTGAGCCCTCCCAATAACTTCCACTGCACCCTGTCCTAGTCTAGCTCCAGCCCAGGGAGTCTGGAAGAATCAACTTCCCAAAGACACTGCTTGCATTTCTCAAATTCAGCACCCATGATTCAGAGTAGAAGGAAAAAAACAAGTTAGTGGGAGTGGAAGCAGAAAGGTAAATAACACTCTGAGTAGCTCTGGGATGAGAATTAATCCTAGACAGACCAAGTGAAAACAAAAACCTATTTGTATTTGTTATTAAATGAACTGAAACAAAGCAAAAGTCTCACTAACTTTGGCCACCCATAATTAAAAGAAGTTTTAACAATTCTTTCATCACTGCTGGCATTCTGGGCTTTCTATTATCTCTCAGCTTATCCTTGTTCCAGCACTACTGATGGAGTCTCAATACCAAAGAATTGGGCTAGGCACCAAAACTGTATTAGCCGATCTTTCCTAGATTCTGTTAATCCACATTTGCAAGCACACAAATACTGCATTTTTTGCTCTTTTTTTCAATTACAGTTTACATTGTTTTATATTACTTTCAGGTGTACAACATAGTGGTTAGACAATCATATACTTTACAGTGCCCCCCATAATTTTTAATTATTTCTACTTAAATCATTGTCTATGTCTCTACTCCCTCCCTACAGAGCCTGCTTTTCCACACCCTTTTTTCTCCTGCATTCTAAGATCTCCTTGGTCTTTCCTTTAGGTCACTCTGCTCAAAAAACTAAAAAGGGATGGGAGAGAACTGATATAAAGGGGGCAGGCTTGCTACAGGTAACATACCTACGTGGCATGCTGTACACACTATGTGTTGTCTATGTACAGGTAGCATTTCCTGCCTTAAGTGCCTCTTGAGCCTGGACACAACTTGTGCGGCTGCTCACACTGCTGCTGTTAACAATCCACCATCATGTTTCCTAGGAGTCAGGAGCCTTCCTGAACCTGCTAAAGAGCAAAACCAGATCACGAAGCCCTCAAAGCCACAGTGATCATGAAGCAACTGAATCCTCATTTGTATCAGCTCAGGAGGGTTAATTCAAGAGTCTTATCATCTGCTCCTTAGATTCCCATGACCTGTTACCACTCAAGCTAAAAATTCCATATGGCACTTTTAGAAATTGTAGTTCCAGAATCCTATTAGATCTCCTAAAAGGATTCAGCATCAAAACATGCAGACCAAGCCTCAGGTCCATATTTTGGCTGGAATGTTACTAAAGAACCGCAAGAAGCTGGGTGCAGTAAAAAACGGTAAGTCTCCATGAATAACTCTCATGAAAAGGTAAGCCGTTCTTCAAAATGAGGTGTGTCTGAGGTTTGAAAAGTCAGATTCAAAGGGCTCTTGTTCCCTGATAAAAATAAAACTAAGGAAAGCAAATCCAAACTGAAAATCTCAGAACTCAGGGATTTATAGTTCACTTTTACCAAAATGTAAAAATAAAAATCTTGTACTCAATAATGCAATACCTTCAATATCTCCCATATAACTGTTCAGCTGTTATTATTTCTGAAGAGTAATTTTGTTGCAGGTAATGTTCAATGTATTTGGATACCACGGAAAAAAGACACCTGTGCCTTGCAGGTCCTACACTACTAATCTGCCCAGGGTACCAAGGAAACCGAAGATGCTCTGATTTCTGGATACAATTTTCTGCAGTGCCAGGTAAAAGAGGTCACATGCCCTGAACAGCCGCGGTTCATTCAGTGCTGTAAATGCTCCTCAATTAATTTTACTAGAAATTTGAAGAAGCAAGCAACCTAAGATCAATTCATTTAGACGCCGGGCGTCTGGTACTTTCCAGTATCCTTTTTCCAACGGACTCCCGTGCATCCTGTTTCCATCCCTTAGAAAGGGGTCGGCCAGCTGGACACCAGCAGCTCGTGCATTCCATGCAGGTAGACATAGGATGGGCAGAGTCCCCAACCAAACAGCCCCATCCCGAACCTCCTATTCTCCTGGGATCGGGAAGACCCTTCCCAGGAAATACTGGACAGCGTTTTAAGTCACTGCCTGACCAGGTTGAGTTTCCGTCCGCGACCGCCTCGGGACTGCGGGAACCGCGCCTCGTCACGCCCTGCAGCACCCACCTCCCGCCGACCCCCGCTCCCCGGCGGCTCCCGGCGTCCAACACCGGCGAGCACAGGGCTGCCGTCCCCAAGCAGCGCCCTCCGCCGCCGACACGCGCCGCAGAGGCGCACTTATCCGCACCGCCGCGGCACAGCCCGCCCGCACGCCCGCTCACTCACGCGGGAGGCAACGGCGGCGTCTCCATTGTGGCTCCTCTCGGGCTTTAGAACGCAGGCACCGACCGCCGCCGCCAGCACCATTCCAGCCGCGGACGCCGGCACTGCCCACCCGCGGAGCCGCGTTCCATCCGCCTCACTGAGCGCCACCACCTGCGGCGGCGGCCCCCGCGGCCGTGGCCCGCTCGGCCGGCGCGCTCCGTCTGACTGCGCGGCTCCCGCGCTCCCCCGAGTGCGGGGCGGCGACGACGGCGAGACTGGCGGGCGCGCGGCTCGGCCACTTCCGGGTTCGGCCCCGCTGGCGCCGACGCCGTGACGGGACGGCGAGGCGGCCTCCCGCGGCGGCCGGGGACCCCTCCCTCGGCGCCTCCCCTTCCTCCTCCTGCTGCTGCTGCTGCTGCTGCTGCGGCTGCTGTTGCGGCGGCGGCTGCTACTGCTGCTGGAGTAGGGCGGGCGTGCGGAGACGCGGGCCCGCAGACAGGGCTGGGGCCACAACTGCTGCAGTGGGGTCTGTGGGTCACCTGGGTGGGAGAGCTAGAAAATCGGACAGGGGTGTTGTCGTGCAGGGAAAGAGCGCTCGAAAGCAGGGCATGATAGCGTTCGCTATGCACCTACTGCTCTGCTTCACAGGTTGTTCACGTTATTCTTTGGATTTGAGCCTACTCTGCCCAGGGTGGTGAGAAACATAAGCATAACCAACCAATTCCTCTACAAATGGTGACACTGAGGCAAGAAGGTATGAATTTGCCCATCTAGTGTCCTAAGCAACAAGCTGTGCCTCCTTCCTCAGCATATGATCCATTCTAGTGAAAAGAGCACCTACTCGGCAAGGTTTTGGTGTCAGGGATACGATAGAGAGCAAACTCAGATCTGCGCGTGTATGGAGCTGTCCACCTAGACCGATAAGGGAGACAGGGAACGATGCCTCCTACTATGAAGAAAACTGCTCAGGATGAAAAGATGGGATGCTATTTTAGGAGTGGCCAGGGAAGGCCTCTCAAAAGATAACGTTTAAACAGACATAGAGTACAGTGAATCATGACTAATGTGAAGAGATTCAGGACCTAGGGAAGAGCAGTGCAGGGACTCTTAATGCCAAATCTTGCCTGGCTTCTAAACGGGAAGGAGAACAATGTAGCAGGTGGTTCTCCAAGTACGCCTGCTGGACAACAATAGCATATGGGAACTTGTTAGAAGTGCCAGTTCCCCAAGCCCACTTTAGATCTACTGAATCAAACTCTGGGTGGGGCCCAGCAGTCTGTGCTGCAACAAGCCTTCCAAGTGATGCTAATCACCATTTATGTATATTTATGTGTATGTTTCAAAAGGTTCATAAGTTTTTTTTTAAAGATGCCCAGTTGCTATATGAGCAGCATATATAGGGAAGCAAGAGAGCAAGCAAGGAGATTAGCCTGGTGGGATTAAAACTACAGAAGGCCTGGAATAAAGTCAGAGTGATGAAGAGAAGTGGTCAGACTCTATTTAATAGATAACGCACACAGAAATTGCTCGTACATTAGATATGAGTATATAAGAAAAACCAGGGTCAAAGATGATCCCAAGGATTTTGGTCTCAGATCTTGGGAGAGTGGAGCTGACATTTACTGAGATTGGGGAAAGGGAGAACAAACAAGTTTAGTGGGGGGAATGCAGTATGTGTAAACACTGATTTAGACATGGTAAGTTTGAGGTGCCTGTTAAACATCCATGCGAAGATAGGTGTAGACAGTTAGATATATGTATCTGGGATGGACTGAAATGTGTAGATTGTCAGCATATTAATGGTAGTTAAAGCCATGGAACTGGTTGAGATCAACTAGATAATATAGCTGGAGAACAGAAGAGGACCAAGAAGTGAGCCCTGGGGCTCTCCAACATTAAGACAGTAAGTAGTGGAGGCTCAGCAAAGGAGACAGAGAAGGAGCAGCTAGAGGAGGATCTGAAGTATCTTGGTAGTCTAGACTTAGATTTAATCAGGTATCTCATCTAAGAATCTTGAAGCAATTTGAAAATGTTAATTAATCTATGCTGAGTTTTGTTTTTGTTCTGAGAAGATCCTGACAAAATCTCAGGCTTTTAGACATAAGCAGATCTACCTAAGATTTGTAGCAATTTATGGGGCCAAAGTTTCCATTTTCATCTTTGTGTGGGCCAAGTTACTTCACAAAACTGGTACTCAGCCAGATGCAGCCTCACGCTTACCTCTGTCTCAGCATCCACAACAAAAATGATTGTGAAGATAAACAGAAATCCATCTATGGGAGAAAAGCTTTTAATACGTCTTCCTCTGGATGTCCGTTTCACCATTTTCTCAAGTAAAGAACATGAAGGATTGGCCCTGGCTGGTATAGCTCAGTGGATTGAGCGCGGGCTGCAAACCAGGCATTGCAGGTTCAATTCCCAGTCAGGGTACATGCCTAGGTTGCAGGCCATGTCTCCCAGCAACCACACATTGATGTCTCTCTCTCTCTCTCTCCTTCCCCTCTCTAAAAAATAAATAAATAAAATCTTTAAAAAAAAAAAAAAAGAACACGAAGGATTAGCAATTGATACCCAAGGCCACCAAAAACTTATTTTTATTTCGCTTGGCATAAGAACTGATAGAACATGTACAGGCATTTGACCTCTCCCTGCTCAGGTTCTTAGCGCTATCCATGTACTGATTATTCTTTAACTGAGCCCTTCACTCCCCAATGAGGAATGAGATCTTAGAAAGTCCATCTATTTCTATACTGTAAAATAAAACAATTCCTTAGCCAAATTAGTAACAATAACCTAAAACTAATGTAAGCAACCTGAACATCACTTGTAAAGAGGGAGGATAAATGGTGATGGAAGAACTTGAACTGGCGTCGTGAATGCACAATACGATATACAGAGAATATGTTATAGGAACGCACCTCTAAAGCATATCGTTTTAATAACCAATGTTATTAAATTCAATGAATTCACCCAATAAATTCAATTTTAAAAGAAGGATAAACCACACAGAGGAACAAGTCCATGACAGTAGCTGGCGGCAAAAATTACTTAGATCAAATTGAAATCAGATGTTGCAACAGAACTGCATGACGTGACGTGGCAGACATAGACACATACATGGCAAGAATCCATGGACAGAGACTTGCTCCTGTAAAGAAAAATTTTATCAAAGACTATAAAACATCACATTTTTGTCACCCCTTCCAGTGTAAAGAGAACAAGTATAAAAAGCATCACTCATTCAAAAATAGTTTTAGAGAAGATGAAGTCCTTCCAAAATGTCTTCTATCCTAAAGAGTTAGCCTAAAATGGATTACTTGAGTTGATTTTCTAATTTTGAATTAAGGTTTTGCTTTTATTCTTTTGATTTGGAAGCAGCTTAGTGTGCATAATATATTATGAAGCATTTCAAAATATTCTTGTGAGACTGTGCTATCTAGCAAACGGATTTGTCAATTCCCTAAGGTATTTATTACAAGCTTTGTGGTGTTAAATGAGGTGGTGTGAGCTTCTGCTCCAGACAAATAGAAAACCTTTCATTGAAGGAGACTTTCATTTCGATGAATTCAGTTTACAATGCTTGCTTCCTTGTTTTCATTGTCTTTGAGATACCCACCTTAGCTGGCGTATTTCTCCACACCATGCTCCTCTCCTGTCTTAGAGAGTGAATAAAAACCTTACCCTTAAAAAAAAAAGGTACCCAACCTTTCCTCCAGCCCGGCATACCTGCCCATTATCCTGTATCACAGGTTCCTAGAGAAACAAAAGCAAATTGTTTGCTGCAAAGTTTAATTGGAAGTACGTTGGAAGTATTAGTACAGGAAGTATCCAAAAATAGACCTCACACTAATACATATCAGGTAAGCAGTTTCTCTGTGCTTTTTTTTAAAAAGGAAATTTACTTAATCTATTTTTATCTGTATACCATTATATGGCATCTATTTATGTAGTCCGGTGATGTAATACCTCACTATACAATTATCTAGGACTAAACATCTTTCTCCACAGTCTCAATGCTAGGGGTAAGAAAAAAGCAAATAAAAATTCTTGATAAATTATGGGAAGCATTGTTGGTTTGTTGTCATTCATCTCAAGTTACACACACGCACACACACACACAAATTTCAACACACAGCTTGGATTTGTCCATCGCAACTGTGAATAGCAAGGACTGCAAGCAAAACTGTGAAGTGTTTGCTTTTTTGGCATTATCACTTTTCCCAGTCTTTTCTTTTTTTTTCTTTTTGGCATCAGTTTATCACCTCTAACCATCACCATCTTCAGGTCATCAGTGTGCTCCATTCATCTTTGCAGTCAGACTTAGAAATTATCTACTGTCAGTCAGTAGGATGATTAGTGGATTATACTTGAACATAATGGGGTAACTTCCCATGGTATTATTTTAGCCAAATAAAATCTTTATACCCTATCTTCTATTAACCTTCCTCCTAAGAATGTATTCCAATGCCTTGTATGTTGGTTTAATTACACATTTTCAATGACAAAGTGATGTTGAAATGTGTCTTTTTCATTAATAAAAGTATTATTGTACTTCTATTAATGAAAAAAATAATTTACTATAATAAAGGACAATGCTGAGAGAGGAGATGAAAAATTTTCTTCTTAAACCTAGACCTTTTGAGACCAAACCTCTGGGAGTCTGTGTGATTTGGTCAAATTATTCACATGGTAATATGAAAAGATAAGTCTTGCATGTCAACATAAATCCTAAAATTTGAGCTCAGCCCAAGTCTTGGAATTATTTTTGCAAGTAGGGATCCTTTGCCAAGAAATCCTTTCTGGTTCTTAGTCTGGTTTTAGTCAGCTTCTGGATGCAGAAAAATATGTTTAATGTGGGTATAAGTGGTTAGTCAATTCCTCGGGCATCCATATTTCTTCATTTTCCTTGTTAAGATCTTGGTAATGGTCCAACCCAAGAAATAGAATTGAAACCAGGCTGCATATGTATGAGAAGTATTCTTCATTGAACTAAAATTAAACGTAAGCTGCCATTTTTTAAAGTCTTTGTTAAAAGCCAACTAAAATTAAGTCATGAAAAAAATGTTCCTAGTCACATTTTCTGAGGCAAATTGATTCAAGCCGATCTTAATTGTATTATAGTTAGGTATCACATCAACTTTTTTCTATGCTAGATATGGAAGATACTAATTGCCCTATTTTAAGTTGCAATGGACCCCTGCACCCTCAACAGTCCCTAAACTACTTTTCTGGTTTATTTTTCCCCAAAGCACTTATCACAATTTGACACACTATGCATTTTACTTATTTATTTCATGTATTGTCTGTCTTTTTCCTTGGAATGTAAGCTCCATGGAGTCATGGATTTTATTCTGTTTGGTCACTGCCATATCTGCAGGGCTTAGAAAAGTACTGGCAAATAATAAGTGTGCAACAAATACTATTGAATGAAGTAGCTGGAACAGTTCATCGTATATAGATGAACCTAATATTTACCTCTAGGAACATACATTCTAACTCAAATTCATGTAGTATGTATTTTAATACCTACATGCTACATCTCTATATTAATTTTTATTATTTTACTTTCAGAAGCATAAAATCAATGCTCTCCAGTAATAAGGAAGGCACAGAGAAGGTTTCTTTGATTTTAGCCAATCAGACAACATTGAATGACTTCTTTGATGAATACATTGTAATAGATGGGGAATGGAGGGGGCAGACAGAAATAATGAAATGCTTAAGGCAAAGATTCTGCTTTTAAGAAACTTGTCATTACCTTCAATCACAAAAAATAAATCCAGTGAATTAAACCAAAGTAATTAAACAAAAATATCAGACAACAGAGTCTTCACAAACAAAATAACTACTTACTTAAGCACTTGAGAAAGAGAAGGGCCCATAGTGGGAAAAGAGAGTTATGTTCAATGGACAGTAAAAGAGGATTTAAATAACTGAGTCCAAGAGTGGGGTATTAAGAAAGATAGCCTGGATATTCACATTAAGGTCATATTCTAGGGATCTTTGAATGGAGTTTAGGCCTTATATGAAATAAGTAGACACGCATGGGAGGAGTGTGTGCGTATGCACGTGTATGTGTTTGGCCAGCTAGTAGAGAAAACAAACTCTTCTCTGAAGACTTTTAATCTAGTATTGGTGTGCAACATTGTTGACAGGTAGGAAAGACTGGAAGCAAGAAGATTAGTTGGGAAACTATTACAAGAGTTCATGTGTGAGATGGTAAAACTAGAAGTACAGTTAGTTGGCCCTCCAACAATGCAGGGGTGAGGGGCACCAACTTGGTGTACAGTAAAAAATCCATGTATAACTTCCTTTTCTTCAGTTCTCAGATAATACATTTTTTCGTGTATAACTTTTGACTGCCCCCAAAAAACTGTATTATTTGACTACTGTTGACTTTACCAATAAGATAAACATTCGATTAACACATATTTTGTATGTTATATAGAGTATATTGCATTCTTCTAATAAAGCAAGCTAGAGAAAATAAAATGTTGTTTAGAAAACCATAAAGAAGGAAAATATGTTTACAGTGCTGTACATATCTACTGAAAAAAATCTACATATAAGTAGACCCACTCAGTTAAAACCTTTGCTGTTCAAGGGTCAGCTATAGCGTGCTATAAAGGAAAATGGAAATGCCAGATGCAAAGATGGAATAAGCGTGCCTGATCACTAATTTAATATGGGGGCAAGGAAGATGAGGTAGTCAAACACCACAAGGTTCTGAACTGAGGTTATGGTGATAGAATTAATAAAAAAAGGAAGTCACATGGGATAGATGATGATGCGTGTGGTTTTAGGCCTGCAGAGTCTGCAGTAATAGCAAGATATGCAAATAAAATGTCCGGCAGGAAGTTGTAAGTAAGCTAGGACAAGGACACTTAGTGCAAAGATAGAATCGCTCATAAAGTTATTGACCCCTGAAGAAACTGGGAAGGTAGCTTTCTGTGGCGAGCTATTTTGTTACACGTTGTAAACTTTCCTGTATAATTCCACATTTCCCTCTGCATAGGTTGGCACCCCAGTATTGCTTTCAAGTTTTAAAATTAGACAAATAATGCAGGATTATATTGTTAAAGTAAAAAAAAATTCAAACCGCCCTGGCTGGTATAGCTCAGTGGATTGAGCGCGGGCTGCGAACCAGGCATCGCAGGTACGATTCCCAGTCAGGGCACATGCCTAGGTTGCAGGCCATGTCTCCCAGCAACCGCACATTGATCTCTCTCTCTCCCTCTCTCTCTCTCTCTCTCTCCCTCCCTCCCTTCCCTCTCTAAAAATAAAATAAATAAAATCTTAAAAAAAAAAAAGATTTAAAAAAAAAATTCAAACCATAAAGTGAAAAGACCTCCCCCACCCCCTCCAAGAGATAACACATATTTTATGTACATTTTTTCAAACATTCGTCTATGCAGTTACGTACATATGTGTTACATATAGAAATGCATGAGTTTGTGTTTGTTTCACGTAAGTGGAATCACGCTGTATGGTACCATCAGCTCATTAGCAGCTGCTAAGGAAGCCTTGCTGCCAATTTGCTGTAGCTGTGGGGAACCCAGGCAGGGAGAGCTCAGCTGCCAGTTGCCAATACCTCCAACATTCTAGCTGATACTAATGTCAGGGAAGATTTTGAACACCAGAAGTTTGGCTGATGAATCAGATTAAATATGACCCTGCTGGATAGATACTCCAGTGCATCTTAGTGCCACATACCATTTTTCCCTCTCCTGTCACCAAACATTGGAAATCTTATTTTTACTCTGATCCTTAGGGAGCAAGATTTAAAGCCACTACTTCTCCAGGAAAAAGTGGTTGTCCATTTTCCTCCCTCCATCCCTTCCTTCAAAAATTTCCTTTCCCTCTTTCTTTCTTTCAGAGGAGAAGAGAGGTGAAAGAGAGGCAGAGAAACCTCAATGTGAGAGAGAAACATAGATGGAGGAGTGCCGAACCCACTACCCAGGCAAACGCCTGGACAGGGACAGCGCTCAGCCAACTGAGCCACAGCTGCTAGGGCAAAAATTAGTTCTTTGAAAATGGATTTACATGGCCAGAAATACTTAGTACTTCCAGATTCTCGCTTTCTGTTTTTTATGTCTTTTGTTTCAATTTGTACTCTTTCCTCTCCATAATATTTCATTCCAGTTACCTTGTCCAAAAAGAAGGCTTTCTTTTTAAAACTCAGGGGATGAGGATGATCTTGAAGCGCCGGTTTGTGGTGGATATTTGTTCATTGTATGTTAGTCAAAACTGCTGAAATTTTACTCTTTTGTATTTTAGTTCCTGGTTAAATCTTTCTAAAATCATAGTAATTACATGCCTAGTTACAAAGATTTACTTTAAAGCATATTTAAATATTGCAGCAACATGCATCTTATTTAGGACAATTCATTTTTCAAGTTCTAACAGTGGGAAGCTATATATGTTCATAATTATAGTTTATTTGAATGTGCAGTATTTTTAGATCTGTGAAGTACCATACTTTGGGGGGGTGGGAAAATAATTTATGTATTTTTAAATGAACTAAAGTTTTTTTCATGTTCAGTGTCTAGGATAATTTTAAAATTCATTGGTTCTATTTTATAATATAAGCTTTGAACAAGAATATCTTTATACAATGGAATCTCACTAAAGTGGTTTTTCAAAACCCATGTCATATGGCCACCACTAACAACTTTGGTAATTGCGGTGATTAAATCATCTTTGAGAGACATTTCTCTTATACTGAATTTCACTCCAAATAATTTTTGCAAGTAAGTAGATGTGTCTTTCAAAGGACCAGCTGCAAATCATTTCTATCTCATCAATAACGAGTTGTAATCATGTTATTAGAAAAGCATGACCGAAGTCAGTGTGAAAACTTACCAGGTCCATCCACTTGATTTCATTTGGGAGTGCGACAGATTCCAAAGGTACTCAGAGCATATTTCAGAACTCTCTGCACCAACTTATCCCACACTTTGCAGTTCTCTTCAAGATTCAGCACTTACCACTGTGCCGGCTTTGGAGAAAGATCCAAAAAATAACCTACCTGGGAGCAGCTTGCCCTCCCTGAGGAAATGAGATACACACACCTAAAATTATAGGGGGATACGATACATGAGTGGAAAGATCATCTGGGGCCAGGTTATCCTGGAAACACTTTCTGGAAAAGGTATAATTTGATCTGTGCCTCAGGGTACATATATGATTTAGATGAGTAGAGAAGAAAAGAGAGAAGTTTCCTCATATAGGGAAGGAAAAGAATAAATGGTGGACCTTGTAGAAATTATAGGTCTGTCCTAATGAGTTGAAAAGTAGTAGGTGAGGTTGGGCAGGTGAGTCAAGGTGTTTTCCCAGGGGACTTCTAATGCCTAGATGATAGTGGTTTGAAACTGATTAATCAGCTAGAAGACACTGAGACTTTTTAACAAGGAAATAAAATATGCAAGCATTACCTTAGTGACATTTACCTGGTTGAAGTGGACAAATCAAATTGGCAGCTGGGAGAATTCAGAAGGAAGAGCATTGGTTAAGGAGACATTACCCATGTATCAACTGGTTTTTAAACTAATTTTAGAGAGAGGAAGGGGGAGAGAGAGAGAAAGAGAAGGGGATCTTACACTTATTTTTGCATTCACTTACTTATTCTTGTATGTGCCCTGACCAGGTAACATCAGAAGTTTTAAGAAATAGCCCTGGCTGGTGTGGCTCAGTGGATTGAGTGCCAGCCTGTGAACCAAAGGGTTCAGTTCCCAGTCAGCACACATTCCTGGGTCGCTGGCCAGGTCCCCAGTAAGGGTGCATGAAAGGCAACCACACATTGATGTTTCTCTCCCTCTCTTTCTCCTTCCCTTCCCCTCTCTAAAAATAAATAGAATATTTTTTTAAAGTTTTAAGAAATAGGTGTGTCTTGTGACAAAAATTTTACTTCTAGCAATTTATCTTAAAGAAGTAATCATAGGTACACACAACAAGTCAGCTACGAGAACATTTAGTGCAATGTATTTATGTAGCAATAAATTGGAAATTTAAATTGGCCAATAAGTAATGGGCCAAATATTGTTATAATACCACCATATAATAATGAACTGTTATGGAACCATTAAAATTGATACATTATAAGGTATTTACTGATTTTAGAGAGAGAGAAGAAAGACTGAAAGAGAGACAGAGACATCAATTTGTTTTTCTGCTTATTTATGCATTCATTGGTTGATTTTTATATATGCCCTGACTGGTAATCAAACCAGCACCCTTGGCATATCAGGACAACGTTCTAACCAACTGAGGTACCAGGCCAGGGCCACAACTGTCTTAAGTAAAATTTCAAATTTAACTTTGTGTAAATTTTTCTTCCCTCCCCAATCTTTGACTACATCAGTCTGAAATCTTGTAGTGGGGAAAGTTGGGGTGGAGGTGAGACCCCTCCACAGTACTCCTTAGACTTAGGATGGCTTATCAGGAAGTGTGAATTCTAGAACCACCTCTAAACCCAAACTAGTAAATTAGTCACTCCAATTTTTCATTACGTCATGTGAAAAATGGAACTAATAATATTTGGCCTACATGCTTCTTCAATTTATTATGAACATCGAATTCTATCATAGAAACAGAATTATTTTTGCAGAGTTAAAAAGTGTTTTATTAGTATATTACCAAATACTACCCACTAGACCAGGAAGCCCCAAGCCAAATGCCTACAGGAGGCCAGGAAAGTGACTTCGATGACTAATCAGGCCAGGTGTGAGATGACAAACAGCAACTGGCACCTGACCTGAACCTCGGGGTAGGAAACACGGTGAACTGAGAGGAAGAGCTCATGGCCAGGAAGATGGAAGAGCTACTCCTCAGATCTGAGCTGCCTGTGCTATGTAGAAGAAATTCAGGCTGTGTTGTAGATCCTCTGATACTTCAAGGAAAGACGACAATTCTGATTTTTGCGTGACATCTTGTCATTTTCCACTGTTATCACTGATCTAAATACCAAACACTATGTAGATCAACAATGTGTGAGTTGAATTCATACTGAATGAAGACTAGATTTGGTCCCTAGGATGTCAGGTCATAATTCTGCACTAGACCACAAACAATTGAAGGCAGAGACTTTGGCTTTCCTCTCTGTGGCCTCAATGTTTTTGTACAACACTGACATATTTGGTGCTTCATAAGTGCTGGTGAAATCTTATAGCTGCATGCTAGTAAACTGAAAAGACTGTTTCTACAGGTGAAGATGTCAAATAACTCAGTGCTGCCTTGTGGCCCCCCGTGTAAGTGTTCTTTATATATGCAAATTTAATCATAGCAATCTTCCCTTTTATTTTTCCCAACTGGTCAAAGTACAATGGGGAAAGAAAGCTAAAGGAATAGATGCAGATGAGAGACTAATGTGAGCAAAGAAATAAGCTGAACAAATAAAATCATAAGATATTTCGTTATTTCTGGTGTTCTACTTAGTCTCTTGTAAGGAGGTTAGAGGGGCCTACCTGCAGTGGGTGGATTTAGCTAACTAAAGAAGTAAGTGAGAAGTAGAGGAGCAGCTATGTCAGGGTGTGCGGGTCCCTGTTGTGGGGCAGCGGGTTGTCAGAGAAGACTTACTGAAGATGCGACGCTATTTAATTCAACAACGACCTACTGAAAGTCTACTGCGGAATACATCTGCGAACAAAACAAAGACCTCCAGTCTTCATGGAATTTGTATTTTAGTTGGGGAGACAGGCAATAGACATAATAAATTAGAAAATTGTAAATTATGTAAGATGTTAGAAGGTTGATGGTCAATTTTCTGTGCCAGTTCACTGGGCTATAGTCCTTAGTTATACAAACACTAATCTAGTTGTTGCAGTCATTGTTGTCCTAGAAAACCTGGGTCAGTCAGGTCAAGATCTGAGGACCAGAACTAAGGCTGTCCTAAAGAACAAGAAATTCCATCAATGGACTGCGGTCTTAGCTCCTGTGGGCAAGTTCTAGCCTGCCCCCTGATAGCCCTCTCTGGGGATTTTGGACTTGCCTAGCTAGCCCCCATAGTTGCACAAGCCAGTTCTGCCACCGAACGAAAGGGGTTCATTTGCCTGCACACATCAAAGCCCATTCAACCATGAACAGGAACTTACAGCAAGGAAAGTAAAGGTTTATTTTTTTTTAAATGCACCAAACCCAGAGGTACAGATGAGCTGTTACTCTAAGACCTGGCTCCCTGATGGCTTCTAGGGGATGGATTAAATGGCAGAAAAATCACTAATCATGGTGGAGTTAGGGCTGTGGTCTCTATTGATTGGTCAGTGATGGGGTCAGGGGTAGCTGATCACTGCATCTGATCATGATGTCAGCCATGGCAACACTCTGTCTCATTTCTCAAGGATGTGGTTGGTTGGTGGACTCGTTCAACTTCTCTGGGTCTGGAGTGAAACGCAACGGAGGCCTAGATGTTATCTTTAGTTGGACGAAAACTGTCTCTGTAGTCAACAGACCCAAGGCTTTGTTCCTAAGATTATTTGATGCTGACCAGACACTCACTGTCCTAAGGGCTTAATGATGAAGGGAGTAGATATGCAAGGAAGAGAAAGGGAGGTGAGTCAGGATGCTCCTCGTCTCTGGACAAAGCCAGTTTGAATCAAAAGGAAAAAAGAAAAGATTGGCTTAAAAACAGAAGTTTCTGCTTTTTCAATGGTTATAGTTTCCTGATATATATATATATATCTACGAGTATATTTATACCTGTATGTATGGATCTATACAAGGCAAGGCCACCATTTGGACCCAGTCTGGCTCCAGAAACTGTGCTCTTAACCACTAAGCTCTACATGAGGAAAAGCCATCTGAGCGAGATCAGAGGGGTGAGTAATGAACCTTGAACACTGTCAAGGTCCTGTCCTCTAGGTCAGTACATATTGTAGCTGCAGGTACAGGCAGCCGGCTGTGGGTGGAGGATTCGTGGGTTGGAATTCTTGGAAAAAGGAGACAGAAACAAGAAGTGGGGTCAGAAAATGTGAACAAAGCCTGCTTTGCCTGAAGTCTAGATTTCAGAGAGAGTTTCAGGAGTTGCTTAATGCTCTGTGTGGCCTATTGGCCCACAGGTGACAATGGAAAAATGTGGTAAAGAATGTCACATCAGTTCGCTGAGTTTCCTAAAACCTCATATTGGATTGTGGGCATATCTAAGTCAGCCATCTTATAAATGTCTTTGGGTCTTCTCACTGAGATTGATAGATCAAATGTGACCACTTTTTAGTTTACGGTACTGAATCTTTTCTACCATTTTTCCTGGTTTATATACCCCAAATGAAAAAATATAAATAATACTGAATTCATTTAATAAACAGAAAGCTCCTAAATTCTCTGAATAGACAATGTCTCTGACCAAATAAATTTGTGCTATCAAACTTTCCTTTTCTGGAAACTTTTTAATATTTTTATCCAACAATGTTTAAAAAACAGTTTTTAGTATTAGAGTAAATTGACATTGTAAACTAGCACTTGGAACAACAACAAAAATAAATGCAGTCAGAGTCACAGGCCGGGAGAAAGCAAACCCTGACCCAAGCTGCAGAACACAGTTAGAGGCACAAACAAACAGATGTCAGCCTCTGGAATTCAACACCGAAGGCCAAGAAAATGGAGCGAGGATAGTGTTAGACACCTGGCTGTGGACAAACTAAAAGTGAACCTTGCATGTTTGAGGTGAGGTACATGTAAAAAGATTATATCTAGTTTTATAACAATTTATCTGGAATCATGTTCATCTTAGCAGCAGTAAAATTCAGTTTTACTCCTTTTCTGTGAGGGTGCGGGTGTATGTGAAAACTGGGAATAGTGAATAAGCTGAAATAACAGTGAGCGGCTTTGAACAGCCTCGGAGTGTATTTATAGACATCAAGCACACGAAACACGCCCACATCATACACCCTCTGCCCAGGAATCCAGGATGCATGAAGAAGAATATAAGGTGTACATTTGTCAGCCTCTACCACACGTGGGGTGTGCTAGGCATAATACCTTAAAAATCCTCTAGAGTACCTGACCAGCATTTTATCAAAACTGTAAAATGAATGGTTGGAAGGCTTGTAGACAGAATTGTTTTGAATATAAGATCTTTCTTTCTTCAAACATTAGTACTGACATAAACTGTCTGAGTCTCTCAAGGTCAAGACATATCTGTTGTGGCCTCAGGTGCATGGATGGCAAAGGGTTGGAACTCTTCCTTTCGATTCTATATGGTTCTATATCATTACTTTTAACAATAAACTATAGTGCTTTTAGGATTGCAAAAACTTTATTTAAAAAAAATAGGCTCTCTAGCTAGAGCTGTCCGGCTCTGTTACTGTGAAACGCAGGAGAGGTTATAGAAGGAAAAGGGAAACAGGTACTTTGGTCAGAGGGGCACTCCCCCAACGCCCTGTGTCCTGGAGCTTTGGGAATGAAACCGTTCAACTCTAGGCCCAAATTTCAGGACCAAATAACGAACACAGGCATACCCTGTTTTACTGTGCTTCCCTTTATTACGCTTCATGAACATCCTGTTTTTACAAATTTAAGGCAAAAAAAGATTACAAGTTGTAATCTGGAACCGAACCCACGGTATCTCTGAGGTATGCCTGTAATAGTCCCTTGGCATGAAAAACAGGGACCCTGGTGGCCTTTGGATTTGTCATCTTTAGAGGCAAAGGAGGCGTATCTCGTTTACCAGAAAAGTAACCACTTTTTTCATCACCAGAAAAAAAAAAAAGGAAAAGAAATTGCTGTGAGAACCAGGCTTAGAACAGAGAGTACGAAAAATTGAGGGCATCTGCTTTCCTGTCACCAATTTCGTGAAGTGCAGAGAACACCAAAGACTGGCAGAGCCTCAGAAGATAGGCACATGATTGCCTTGTCTAGACCAAGTAAGTCTCAAAGTTTTTACTGCAGCAAACACTGAGCGTGACTGCTGCTGAGCACTGCAGGGAATGCACGGTAAACCAAGCACAGCTTCAGCCCTCAAGGGGTTGATAACTTGACCATAGCCTTTGTTTTCCGGGACCTTATAGCAACCAAAGCACCTTCTCCCTATTTCTTGCAATTAGGCCCACTTGTTTTATTTTGTTGTGGTCTCTCGCTGTTTCTACCACAGATTTCTCCAGATATTTGATGAGCCTTGGACTTTATATTTTACTTCAAGTCTCTCACATCTGATTTCCCAGCAGAAGAAAAAACAGATTAACAATATGTTATCTCTTGGGATCTTTTCAGTGACTCACTCCTCAGGGTTTTTGAATTCACAAGAGCTCACTGACAGGAGAATACATCTCTTTCTCCAAGCTGTTAATTCGTGCTTTAGGTATCAACCATCTTTTAAAATGCAATTTTGTAATAAGTTGTCTTCAGCATAATAATAATAGCAAAAGTTATGAACCCATTCTTTCTTGCTTTTATTTATCAATTATTCACTGTACACCTGACTACCTTGGCTCTGTGACACCTAGCAATGTCCTACTAACAGGTTTCAGTTATATCCGTTACTATTTGTCACTCAAAGAGGAAACAGAAAAGCTGAAGTCACCTAGCTTTCTGGTCTACCACTGGTCCTCAGACTTTCTCTCTTTTTCTGAATCATAGCGTGGAGCTAATAGAATGTTCTGAAGTGGAAACCTTAAATAATCTAGTGCTTGGACTCATAGGATCAGGGAGAAATAAAACAAATAGAATTTATCAAGGTCAGCCATTGAAAAGAAGGAAGCAGGGATGACACCAAGGCACATATTTTTCCCCCCTGTTCTTTTCCCTCTAGTGAAAAAACACTTTACGTAGAACACACTTTCTGGCATGCACACACGTCAGCTGTGCTCTTCAGGGTGAGCCTCTCTCTCTCCAAGCTCAAGCAGGCCTTTGCTGAGAAGCAGCCCAAGCCCAGGACACAAAAAGAATAGTAAGTGAAGGAAGCAGAATATGCTACCCCAAATAAGCCAATTTGGCATATTGATTGGCTTGAATTAAAGTTACTTGAGAAACAGCTGATGCAGAAAGAACACTCTGATCCTCCTTTGTCCCCCTGAAAGCAGGAGGGTAGAGGATGCTTTCCCAGAGACAAGGAATTTAGGGTGGAGAAGGCTGTGTAAATAAACCTGTTACTTCCAATAATTTACTACCCCAAGCCCAAACTTCTTTGTCTTGTCAATTCTTCACAAATTTATTGTTTCTATGTCTAAAAGGTATAAAAGCTACCTTCCTTGGTTCCTTTTATGTTTCATATTTTTATGGGCTCTGTATGTACAAAATTAAATTCGTTTTTCTCCTGTTAATCTGTCTTGTGTCAATTTGATTATTAGATCAGCCAAAGAACCTAGAAGGGAAAAGGGGAAAGTTTTCCTCTCCTACATAAGTCAGGACAAAGGAAATAAAATAATGCAAAACTACCATTCATTCCACTTCAGACAGAGTTCAGGAATCTGTAGAAATTCAGAGGTGAGAGGAACCACTTTTAGTTGGGAAAAACAAGGAAGAGGTAACCGAAGAGGAGGATTTTGAATTGAACCTTGAAGGATGGGTAGGATTCCCATGGCAGAGATGATGAATGGGGAAAGATAACCTGCTTCTGCCATGGCATCAGCTTTTAACTCCATCTTCCTGAGATCCGGTATCTTCCTCTATAGAGTGAGGGTTTGAGGATCTGGAAGGTGACATGCAACATGGCCTTCAACTGAACTTTGGTTAATACAATATTTGGACGGACCTTAATCAAGATCTTTCCCACTTGCCTCTTCCATGCCCCTTTTTGTCTTTCTCCATGAACCCCCAGTTATCCTCTTCCAGTTAATAATGAAATGATCACAGCTTACATAAGTGTATTTATCTGCCATGGCCACGATTATGCTGCATATAAGCCATGTCACAGTCGACTGGCTTGTGAAATAATTCTCACGCTCAGAGGTTTCTGGCATAGCTGCTCCAGCTTGGACTTTGGTGAGTGATTCTGCCTCACCCTCCAACCGTAGTAGGTTCTGGTTCATTCTCATGATCACTTTCAAAGAATGCTTTGGATCCTTACCTTTGTCTATACCATCTCCCAACACCTTGCTTATGTGGAAAAAGTTATATATAAATACAAATTAGCTAAACCAACCCCAAACCTACAAAATTTTCCAGAATCTTGTTTTGTGTTGAATTGAATGTTCTAGAATAGCTAAAGTCAACCATAAGGAACTGCTGTCCAGACTGCCTTCCGCAAGGGTCATACATATGGCACAATTATTATTCTTGTGTGATAATAGTGATGATGATGATTCCAGTCATATCTCATGAAATAAACCCAGTATTTAAGAAGGTAGGAAAATTCTAGCATGGCAAGATCATAACCTTTGTACTTTCTTTAATGCAAGTGTTTACTAAATAAATTATTAGTAAAAAACATCCAGAGGGAACAATTAGCCTTATTCCTTTCAAGCACTCTTGAAATTCTGTGACAACATTTATTTGCATATAAATGATAAAAAAAATTAAAAGATATTTGTTTGTTAAAACAAGTCTAAAAAGAAGCTGTCCTTGGAAGTTTGGTGGAAATTAGCCCCTATTCCAAGAGAGCTTTAAAATACAAACTTGTAGATATGAAAAAGAACTTTATAAATCAGACTTTAATTCACTTAAGTCTTCCAGATAGTTATTCTAAATTAGAGCCTTCATTATGTCACACACCCTTTACCCACCTACTGACGGGTTTCAACAAAGCATTTTAGGAGGGATAGCAAATGAAGAATTAGTTTGGATATTTTAACTCAGATAAGTCAGCAGACAAACCTCATGCATAGTGACCAAATTGTACCAAACTGGGACCCCACTGTACCGCTTCCTGAAACGAAAGGTCATGAGAAACACACAAAAACTGAGCATCATCCTTCCAGGAGTGGTTCTGCTTATATGTTAGAATGTCTTCCTCCGTGGGCTATGGGTGGAATGCCCCTGCTTGTTCTTCAGAGAGTGTATTTCTCTAACAGTTCAATGAACTACTGTGTAGTGAATGGTCAGAGTATGAAAACCTGTGTGTGCCTGCCGTGCTACTTGCCTCCAAAAATGTATGCTTTTGATTACTATTTGCTTTTCTGGTTTCTGGCAGCAACTGACTTGTTACCTTAAAGTGTGAAACCCCTGTGCATTGTAGAGAACAGCATTTTTTTTATGTATTTCTATACCTTCAATTCAATGATTCATTGTTAGCGATTCTGAGTTTCTTCATGAACTTGAAAGTCAAGTCTATTTGCTTAATTTTCTTATTACCAAGTCTTCTCTTAACTTTCTCAATCACCTTGGACCCAATTAAAATTTTTAAACTTTTAGAATTGGCACTTGGCAAGGGTTGTTTACACAGTGTCAGTTCTGAAACACAATGCCAAAGATTTCAACTTAACTCAGCCTTTAATCAAGCTAATCAAGTCACCATTAAGCCTTCCAGACTCACAGCTTGCTCATGAACTAGACAAGTGTGGGGTGGGGGAGGAAGCTGGAACACTCTGCTCCTGCATGATGCTCCCTGTCTCTCTGTCACCTCTTTTACCAAGAAAATTTTCTTAAGCTTCCAGCTTTTGTTAACCCTCCTTCCTTTACAGTAATTTTTAGTATTTTTTGGTGCTTCTCAATCTTTTTAAACCTATACACTTAGTTTTTTATCATCTACAGTTTTATTATAAAAATCAAAGCATTTCTCCCCAGATACAAAATTATAACACTGAATTCATTTCCACTCACAGACACCTAGAGCTTCTCATGCATCCCTGAGTGAGGAGTGATGGGGACAGAGGTTGACTCCTTACCCTGCCATACAGCTGTCTTTGAGAATCACTGGTCCAACTGCACTGTTCCTTGGAGTTTGTTAGTAAATAGGCCAACAATTTTTTTCTTAATTCTAAAGAGGAAGTCACTATTGTTTTAGATATTTCAAATTGCATTAAACTACGAGTTAGCCTCTAGATAGTGAGCAAAGTGAGGCCTGGGGAAAATAAATGTCCAGATTTCTGTGAGCTTCTGCAGTTGGTACTAGAACCCTGCAATAACTAATTTAGGTTTTGCAAATAACAAAAACTAGCAGCCCACAATGATTCTTGTACTTTGAATTGTGCTAAACAGAATTTAGAAAGCCGTTTGACCAGTTTTCTATTTTCAATTCCTTTTCCAAAACAGGTGATTCTGCATTTCAGTGTGTGTACTCAATTAGCTTGTACACATTCCTAAAAAACAAACAAAAAAATCGATCCAGGAGTTAGAGACTGATGAATGGATAAGGCTGAACAACTTTGGGAACTATGTGGTAAGCTCATCTTCTGCTTACACTCCTCTGACCTTGGGATGTTTGGTGTTTCAAAAGCTAAGTGGTATTTTTGTTGTTGTTGTTTCTTTGGGGCTTTTTTCTTTCCTTAGCAACACACTGAGGTAGAATTTGTTTATGAATGTGAAACAGTGAAAATCTTGGTTTACACATACTTTTCACTTGTGGGGCTGTATTTTCCCTTTTAGTTATCAATATACAATAAATATCTCCATAGTGTGTTTTCTTTTTTTCTTAAAAATGGTTTATTAGTATCTCATTTGTGGAGTAAGACAATGTTCTCTCTCTCTCTCTCTCTCTCTCTCCCCCTCTCAACTGACCAAATCTACAAATAAAGAAGTTTGTCCAAAGTAAACAGTGTAACAGTGCTACAACTGGAAGTAGAATTTATGACAGCAGAGTCTGAAATTTTTCAATCAGATTGTAGTGGAATATAAAATTTGACTCAATAGGCATAGTGTCAAGGAAGCCAGTTTAAGACAAAATTTTCTTTACAGTATGCCTATTGGCATTATTACATGAAGAAATAACTCCTAAATAAGTATATGTAAAAATTTATGAGAAATATAAAGTATGCATTTATTGCTTCCAATGTCAAGGGATCTTGCCTAGTAGTTGCTGGTGTTTAGAAATCTTCGGATCAGGGAATGAAAGGCTAAATATATGTCTAAACCATTTCTTCTGGAGCATAATACCCTCTTGAACTATATTTGATAGTTCAATTACTAATCCTTGTTTCTTTGCCAGAAATATGCTTCTGGCAATGGTGTGCAATATTTGGCTTTGCTCTGATACTATTTCTTGGCCTTTAACTGCAAATGTTTGTTTCCTTCAGGGAGTCAATGGTGCTGTACAATGATACTTTTCCTGGCCTGTGATACATCATTTTTACATGTTTTACCATGGAATATGTACAAATTCAAGTTTTTTAAGTTTCTAAACAATGAATGTAGCTTTTGAGTATAAATGCAATATTTTGGTGTAGAATTTTTAAAAAGATTTTATTTATTTTTAGAGAGAGGGGGAGGGAGGGAGAAAGAGGAAACACTGATGTGAAAGAGAAACATTGATCAGTAACCTCTCCTATGTGCCCTGACTGGGGACCAAACTCACCACTCTGGTATGTGCCCTGAGCAGGAATCAAACCAGAGACCTTTCACTTTGCAGGATGACATCCAGCCTACTGAGCCGTACCAGTCATGGCCATGGTAGAGCATTTTAAAGAGATGCCTGGACACTGTGTGAACTTTTTGAGGCCATTATTATTAGGTATGGAGTTATCCAACCCTATCTGAACCAACTGTATCTAGTGTACTAAATACTACCAATACCTCCTTAGCCAGTGAACTTTTTCACATTTTTCTTCGGGACTGAGGGCATTTCAGGGGAGAAATGTCCTTGAGAAAGATTGCCACTCCTGTAACTGTACCAGATTGGTAACACATGCATTACCATGCCGAAAGGAGCTGCGTTTAGGGCCAATATATTAAAGCAGGATTACTGTCTTTAAAATGATATGTACTCATTATAAACAAAATTCTCACATAACAGAAAAGTACAAAAGAAAAAATTAAAATATACCTAAAATCCCATCACCAGAGAAAACATCTGAATATATTCCACACATTTCTCTATGCACATGTACACATTTGTAGATAATTACAGTTTTACATAAGTGAAATCACACGGTACATGCTACTCTGACACATGCTGCTTTACAGTCAGTTATCTGTCCCACACATCTCTCCATTCCCTCAGTACAGGGCTGCTTCCCCATTTCATAGGCTGCCCTGTGTTCTATCAAACCTGTGGGTCACAATTTACTCATCTAGGCTGTTTCTGAGTTTCTGCTGTCATGGACAAAGCCACAAAGAACATCCTTCAATTACATCTATTCTCACTTATTCACTTATTTCTTTTGGATAAATTCCTATAGATGAGGCTTCGGGTCATGGTATACATATTGCCAAACTATCCTCTAGAAATAATGTACCAATTTACATTCCCACAAAAAGGACATGAATGTATGAATCCATTTGCTGTAACCATCCTCAACTCTGAATTTGGTTAACCTTTTTAATATTTGTTAATTGGACCATAAAATAATATTTCACTGATATTTTATTTTGCTAGTCTTTCATTTCTAATAAGGTTAAACATCTATGCTTATTGATCATTTGAATTTCTTCTTTTTGTAATTTTTCCATTCTGTGCTTTTGCCATCTGTTTTTTGCTCTTCCCCCTATATATATAATATGTATTTTTTTAGTTTTTAGCCCTTTGTTATGCATCATGTTGCAAAACATGTTCCCGATTTCTCATATATCTTTCTCCCTTCTTTTTAAAAGATTTATTTATTTATTTTTAGAGAAAGGTGCAGGTGAGGAGAAAGAAAGAGAGAGAAACATCGATATGAGAGACGTACGCGAAAATGCAGCCAAGCGGGGACTGAACCCCACATGCCCTGACCAGGAATCTGACTGGCCATGCCCAGCCAACCAAGCCACACATCCTGGCTTTCCCTTCTTTATAGTGAGTCGTGAGGTTATTTTTTTGGTGGGGGCGAGGCGGGGCGGGGCTTGATTGTTTGTAACGCAAAAGTTTAAAAGTCAAAGTTACAAATCTTATCCTTTTGGGTTTCTGAATTTTTGTGGCATAGTCTTAAAAGGCCTGCCATCCTCCAAGGGGGAAAAATATGATCTATTCTTGTTGTTCCAGTACTTCCAATTTCTCATCTGTCACACTCACATCTTATTCTTCCAGAAGATATTTGCATATAAGAACATGAAATCTTGATCTGTTTGTTTTTTTTCCAGATGACTGACCTGTTGTCCCAAACCTTTCCAGAATGATCTCTTTTAAAACCACTTATTTGAAATGCTATCTTTATCATATAAATTAATGTGCATGAACATATCCAGCATTGTGGTTAAAGCATTGTATTTGGATTCAGACCTCAATAAAGATTGACCATTTTCTTTTTTCTTTTATAATTTTATTTTTTTAAGACTTTATTTATTGATTTTTAGAGAGGGAAGGGAGGGAGAAAGAGAGAGAGAAACATTAATGTGTGGTTGCTGGGGGCCATGGCCTGCAACCAAGGCATGTGCCCAGACTGGGAATCAAACCTGCGATGCTTTGGTTCGCAGCCCGCGCTCAATCCACTGAGCTATGCCAGCCAGGGCGACCATTTTCTTTATATAACATTGCTTGTTAAAGTTTTCTTATGTAATTTATACTTTTGCTGCTATTTAAATTGATGTTTCTGTCTGTATATTTTATAACTAGGTATTTTCTGTCTATAAGCCAACTATTAATTTTGAATATATATATTTAAATCATCTGTAAAAATGATACTTCTTCATCCTCCATTCCCGCTCTTATTTGACTTCTTGGCTTGATATATTAGCAGCACCTCTAGCTCACTCTGGACTTTAATGAGTTGAGGAAACATTCATCTCATTGTACTGCACTAAGTGCTTTCATTAGAAATGGATGTTAAATTTATTAAATCATTTTTGGCATCAGTCAAGATGATTACACAGTTTCTCTCCTTTGACTTATTCATATGGTGGATTATATTAATAGTTTTTTAAAGCTATAAACTACATTTGCATATCTGGAATAAATCCCACTCGGTCATGGAGTAGCGGTCTTTTAATGTACTTCTGGATTCTGTTTAAAATATACAAGATTATTTTTGCATTTGTAATTTGATTGTAAACAATGTATCTTAACAACCCCACCTTTTTATAGTCCTATTTCAGTCAGTAATTTTGAAGTTAATTAATTTAAGATATTACATGCATTATAAAGTGAAAATACCATCACATGCGAATTCACCCCTAGAGAATGAAATTGTCTATATGAATTTGCTTAAGCAATAGTTTAGTTACATTAAAATTTAAAACAATAAGTTTATACCCAAGAGAATTGAAACATATGGCCACACAAAAAGAGTACACAAATGTCCACAGCATTATTCATAATAGCCAAAACCTGGAAACAACCCAAATGTTCACCAACTGATGACCAAATAAACAAAATGTGTTATATACATACAATGGAATATTATTCAGAAATAAAAAGAAATGAAGCACCGAAACACTCCACAACATAAACAAAAATCTGAAACACATGATAAATGGAAGATATCAGTCACAATGAGGTCCCATACTGCCGTATGATTCCATTTGTTCAAAATGTCCAGAATAAGAAAATCTGGAGACAGAAAACAGATCAGCAGTTACCAGGGACTGGGGGAAGCAGGGGACAAGAAGTGACTTCCGATGGTCAAGGCTTTCATCAGGAGGATGACAGTGTCCTGAAGCTAGATGGTGGCGATGGCTGCACAACTCTGTGATTATGCTGAACATCACTGAGAACTGTACGATTTAAAAAGCTGAGTTTCATTCTATGTGTCTTACATCTCAATGAAGTTTTTTAATGATATGAGCGAAAAGATAGAAAACAATGATTTACTCCCTTTTTTTCCTCTTTCCAAAGGCCAGCCTAGATATTTTGAAAAACCCTATTACATACTTACTTTGCTTTAAGAGGAACAAAGTCTAAATCTCTTGACAAATGCAACCATAAACCTATAGTAATTTTAGATAGTTTCATTGTCTTGGTCTATAAAATTTTGCTAACAAAGGGCTTTACATTTTAGAAGACAAGATATAGATTTTAAACACATTTGCAGAAACCCCACTGACTTTCTGTGTCTTTCTGCTCTTACTACAGAGGTAATTCCAAATCTGCTGGGAGTGGGCTGGCAGGTGGACAGGTGGGTGGGAAGCATGTGGAAAGGGTAAGAAGGAGGGAGGCATGTAGGAGAACCATGACGTGTTTGTTAGAGAAGGGTGCTCTAGTGCTAGTCCATAAACATTTTCTTTGGGTTCATGCTCTTCCCTGAAAGGCTGCAGTCCTATTCTCAGCCCCCAGAACCATGCTGAGGCAACGGATCTTCAGTCCCCGAAACACCACATCGATCCATGCGTGTCATCAGTCAAGACCCATGTTATTCTTTCACTGTCATTTTCTAATGGGTTGTGTTGCTTCATGCGATCAGTCTGTCAGGATCTGGTCTAGGGATCTTTCAGGAAAATGTAATCAGGTATGTTTAATACTTCATTCCCAATTCAGTAGAGTGTGTTAATGAACACTGACTCATTTGGAAATTATAGTACAAGAGGGTACACTACCACTGATTTAAATTCTCACACATGAGAAATTCTACCACTGTGTTTGCCCTCACCTGCAAGCACTGTAGATGTAGCCATGTGTCTGAGAAACTTGAATTTAATTTCTGAAATACTATTTTATTAAAATTTTTCTTAAATTTATTTATTTTGGAGAGAGGGGAAGGGAGGGAGAAAGAGAGGGAGAGAAACATCAATGTGTGAAAGATACATTGATCAGTTGCCCCTCACATGCCCCCAACTGGGGACCTGGCCCACAACCAAGGCTTGTGCCCTGACTGGGAATTGAATGGGAGACCTTTCAGTTCACAGGCCAGCACTCAATCCACTCAGCCACACCAGCCAAGGCTGAAAAACCATTTTAAAAGGTCTTATTATTTAATTATTGTTAAGGCTAGTGTCTGCATTACACATATGCTTTGAGAAAAAAATAACACATGGAGGATGTTTGCTTTTTGTTAACAGTGCAGTTCTCTAACACTAATGCTTCCACTACTAGCGGTAGTAATAGTACAAAATTATATCGGGCTAGATATGTCCTTGTCCAAATACACTTGGAATCTATTATTGAAACTTTAAAAAAAGGGATAGGATTCCTGATTATCAATCTAATAAGGGGTTGCCAGAGTGTTTATTATAATAACAGGTATCCCAGAGGGGGGAAATGTTATAAAATATGTCATCATCAAAGGTTATGTCACTATGTACTCACTATTAGTGGACAAAAATTTTAAGATTTTTTTCTATAGTGGCAGTTCCTCAAAAACTAAACTTAGAATAACCATATAAGCCAGCAATTCCAGTCTTAGGTATATACCTAAAAGAATGGAAAACAGGAACTCAAAAATGTGAGGGTCTGTCCAAAGGTATGCAGCCATGTAGTATGAGAAGTAGAGGCAGTTACTGAAGAAGATACAAGAAACAGTGTCCATAGGGCAATGACACCTCAGTCCTCTTCAAAGTAGGCATCTTGGGACCTCACCCAGTTCTCCCAATCACCATCAGCTGCACCCTTGTGTTTTCCTGAATCTCATCGACTGTCCAAAATCTCTTCTTTTTCAGCGGTGATTCAAGTTTTGGGAAAAGTCCAAATTTTCAGGGCACCAAATCTGGGCGATATGGGGGCTGAGTCACCTGGGTGATTTGATGTTTTGCCAAAAAAACTCTGCATGAGATGTGATACGTGAGCAGATACATTGCTGTAATGAAGTGACCAGTCACCAGTTGTCCATAGCTGCAGCGTTCTTAATCATCTGAATAGTTTCTGCAGGGAATGTTCAAGCTTCACACAAAATCTGATGTACATTCATCGCTGTACTGTCTCAGTCATTTTGAATGTGATGGACACACAGTACACATGTTCACTCAAAGGCAACTATCACCCCCACTGACTAGGACAGTGAAGTTGTCATTGTTCATGCATGCACATTCCAGTCCCCTCCCCTTGGCTGCCAGGTTACATCGATATTGTGCAAACTGTTCTCGTTAGTTTAACAATGGCTAGACTTCTTCTGGACAGACCTCATATACTTGTATGCAAATGTTTCTAGTAGCATTACTGACAAAAGACAAAAGAAGGAAACCACCCAAATCTTCATTTGAATGAATAAAAAAAATGTGGTATATACATGCAATGGAATAGTATTCATCTGGAGCAAGGAATGAAATTCTGAGATATGCTCCAACATGGATGAAACTTGGAAATGCTATGATAAGTAAAATAAGCCAGACACAAAAGTACAACTGTTTTATAATTTCACTTCTATAAGTTTCCTAGAATAGGCAAAATCACAGTGACAGAGAGTAAAATGGAGGTTCCCAGGGGCTGGGGGCAGAAGGAGATGAGGTGTTATTGTTTAACAGATATACTGTCTCTCTTTGGAATGATGAAAAACTTCTGGAAATGAATTGTGGTCATGGTTGCATAACACTGTGCATGTACTTAATAGCACTAAATTACATACTTAAAATAGTTAAAGTGGTAAGTTTTATGTTAAATCTGTTTCCACAATTTTAAAAAAATGCGAGCACACAGGAAAGAGAGAGAAACATCGATTTGTTCCTCCACTTTTTTATGAATTCATTGGGTGTTTCTTCTATGTGTCTGACCAGGATCAAACCCACAACCTTGGCTTATTGGGTTGACACTCTAATCAACTGAGCAATCTGGCCAGGGCTCTAGGAATCTTCATTTTTAAAAGCAGGCTCAAGTGCCTTCATTTTGAAAAGAAAATACACAGAAACTCTAAATCTTGGTCTGCCTGTTGGTGATGCACCACAGCCAAAGACCACCAGTAACACATCTGTAAGTCGAACAAATGTGGGTTTATTGGCCAGGCTCATGGGAACCACAGAAAGCACATACCACATGGGAACTAGGGGGCATCTCATTAAGAGTTAGGAAGAACTTTCTTTGGAAATTTGGCTTATGTTACACATTTTTGGGAAGGGTTCAAAAAAAGCAGGCATTTGCCATAGATCAGATGCTGTCGGAAAGTCAGAGCAATTTTATGATGGTGAATCTTAATTGTTTTTATCTAGAAGACAGGAGGAATGAAGTGGGGCTAAAGCTGCAGCTGGTAAAGAACCAGAAGTAGCCCTGGCTGGTGTGGTTCAGTGGATTGAGCACTCGCCTGTGACCAAAGTGTCACTGGTTCAATTCCTAGTCAGGGCACATATGTGGGTTGCAGGCCAGGTCCCCAGTAGCGGGAGCTTGATAGGCAACCACACATTGATGTTTCTCTCTCTCTTTCTCCCTCCCTTCCCCTCTCTAAAAATAAATAAAACCTTACAAAAACAAAACAACAACAACAACAAAAACCAGAAGTAACTCTGCTAGGAGACAGGGCATTTGATCATTTTTATGATTTCACAGTGATCTTGTTTTTGTTGACCTCAGATTCAGTTACAAAGTGGCCTTGGCTTTGTTTTACTTCATTACCAACACAGAGTGACCTCATCTAACATTGATGCTCCAAGAAAGTGGTTATACTCAACCGGAGAACCTCACGGCCCAGCTGCGAGTGCCACCAACTCCAAGGCCCAGATGCAGAACCAGGCCGGCGTCCAGTTCTGAAGGTATGCTTTTGTCTTTCTTACTCTTGGACATCAGATGCTTGTTCTGTTCCCTTCTGCTTCATGGCCCTGTCACCACTGCCCCCCCACCTTCTTATTCTTGCCAATGTTTTACCAGATTCAAGTTCAGCACTACAGACACTAGGAGGAACAACTGCTTGTGAAATATATGCATAAAATGTGCCCTGCTCAGGTGGATGCCAGCGCCTGTATTTCCTACTAATACTGGCATGCCCTAGAGCACACCCACAATGAAAATCAGGTGATGCTCTAAGCCCTTATGTCAAGGGAAGAAATTTTGTCATTTAGTTCTTGGCATCGCATAAATGTTAAGCAAATACGAATTGGGGTATGATGATGATCTTGGGAAGAAAAAGGAGGAAGCAGTGGTATTAAAAGGAGTCAGAGGTGTTTCACCTCATTTCAAAGCCTCAGAAAATCCATTACCACCTCTAACAGCTCTAATTGTGTTACTGTAAAAAGATGGATTTAGTAATCATCGGTCATTAAGAAAACCAAAACATGTAGTTTAGACTTTTTAGAAATACAGAATCTACTACTTTTTTAAAAATCTAAAGATGATCAAATTCGATTTTCCACTGGGTCTGGGTCTGCCTTGGACAGGATGGCTGAAGCTGATGGGTTTGTTTGGTAATGCCAGTGCTTGGTAAAACCTAGATCTTTGTAAATGGAGTGATAGCTACCAAAAATATACTAATTGTTGCCAACTTTAAATGCTTAACTTCTGAGAAAGCTTTTACTTGTTCAGAATTTAGGGAGTAGAAGTGTCAAAGCAAGGTGTTTATATTATAAAAAATATGATTTGCCCATTGAATATATTTGAGCAATATTCCCCACTCCCTATCAAAAAATTTTAATAAAATCTTTTCAATTATTTCCATAAACCAAGTCTTTGCCAGTTTGAAATTAAAAAAAAAGAAAAAAGAAAAAGAAACTGAGAGTTATAGTGCCTGGAGAAGAAAATCCACTTTTATCAAGAAAAAAAGTAAAGAATTGGGATGAAGCTAGCTCAGGGGAAAAAGGGAAATTGCATTAACTTGGCAAAAGAAATAGCTCTGGATGATCTATTTATAGCAGCTCTTCAAATTCTAGATCTTAGTTTCTCTCTGAAACAATACCTTCTTTCAAAAGGAAAAAATTCATATTTCCAAATGCAGAATACCTCCTCACTCCCTTACTATCCTTACCTGTTAATTTCCCTATATGTTGTCTAGAAACAGAAAATGTCTAGAAAGAGAAATATCATAAACCTACAGAGAACCTTCTAAATTTGTTGAGGCTAGATTTGTTTCAATCTTAATAGTCACACTGAAGCACACAATTACTCTACAAATGATCCAAGTGAAATACGTGCTTTAAGATATTTGCTGGAATGTTGACCATATATACCAGATCAATCAAACAGTTTTATAAAAGGAAACCCATTTGAAGTACACCAGTTGTGGGCAAATATAAGTGTATTTTAATTTTGTATCAAAAGTCAAAATGAGAGAATTGACTATTTACAACATTGAAAAATTAAGTGTGTACCCTATAATTATTTGCCAATCTTTTCCATAAGTGGAACATTGGAAATATATTCCTTTCATTCCTTTGCCTTTCGTCCTGTGTGAGAGACAGATGTACAGGAAAGGTAAGAGGTTAGGCACCAAGCTCACATTGTGAGAGAAACAAGTTTAAGAGAGCCCAGCTGGGTCTAGATGTGAAGGCGCTGCCTAGGCTGAGGGTGCTCAGAAGCGGGATTTGTGGGCACGTTGGAAGACAGTTCTGTCTGGCTTCTGCCCTGTTTTCCAACCATACATGGACTTGGTCTCTGTGCCTCTTAGCCTTCAAGGTCCTAAGCCTCTTAACTTTCATACAACAAGTGAAAATTCAGGTAATTTCTGATGAAAATATACATGAGCCCTGGCCAAGTAGCTCAGCTGGTTAGAGTGTCAACGCAATACACCAAGGTTGTGGTTTCAGTCCCTGGTCAGGACACATACGAGATTCAACCAATGAATGCATCAATAAGTGGAACAACAAATTGATGTTTTTCTCCCTCTCTCTCTGTTTCTCTTCCTCTCACTCTGTAAAAATCAACACTCAAAAATTTAAAAATATGTATATACATGAACATGTGACTCTAATCTACAACTGTTATTTTCCTGGCTTATAAAGCCAGGTGAGTTTGTTCTGTGATAATTAAAAATGGCAAAATATCTGTTGATTTTACTTGATGAAGAACAATCAAGAATAATACGAGGAAAAATATCTTAATTAGGAAAAGAAGAGTGAAAAACTGCTTCAATTTCATGAATGTATTATTGGAATTTATATATACATAGACAATTTATATATGTTTATGAAATTAAGCTACCTTTTCCTCAAGACATACACCCACAACACTTTCTGAGAGCCGACACGTTCTGAAATAGCACAATCACGAGAGCGGCATTTAGGTACGTTCTCTTTCTGGACTAACACACTCCAATTTTACTCATTCTGCTTATGTGTTTGATTGCCTTCTGTTATTATTTTTTATGCAAGAAATCCAGCCAGAGTCCAGTGAATTGGAGCAATTATATTTGGCTTGCATTTCTTCAAATGAGAACAGAACCTACAAATTGCAATGAAGCCTACCCTTCAACTGAGCTTTGAATAATCTGCCTGAGATGGTCTGTACAGGCAGAATGGAGGGCTTAGGGCATTGTTCAGATAAGCGTAGCCTCCTGAAACAACTCTGAGAGAAAAAACATACTTTCTAAAATACAATATGATTACTAATTTACATTGATTGGTTTCAAGCATGCATTTTATTCTCCAATTGTTCATAACAATTGTTCAGCACAGCACTTCTCTTAGGTATTCAGTGTTCACGTGGTAATAGGTAGATGATGCTAGACATGAAAATGAAAACAACGGTTAGAACTACATGGAAAAGACTGACTCAAACTGAACTCAGTCTTAATATTTGGAGAATCATTGTAATGGTAATTGAGTAGAGAACAACTAAATTCCTGAGACTACGAAATAGTATGGTAATGTCAACATACTGAAGCCAGACTTATAAAACAAACATTTTCGTGTTTCTGACTTTATTAAATTCACATGGTCAAGATTAGATATTCGCTTTTCTCTCTTCAGCTTTTACACTGATATACAGTAATGCTGGCTTTCCTTCCACCTCTGCACACCAGTTGCCCCAACAGGCAACCCAGATGAGCTCCCCGGGGGTTCCAGGAAAGAGGTTCTAGGTAGGCCAGAAAATGCACAGAGTTTCTAATGGAATATATATATATTCTCCTCTCCTTCTCTGCAGTGATGCTGGTTTTATTTTTGTTTTCTCCCTATTTTTCCTTAATAGTTAAGTATATTTATATTATTCTATAAACTTCTGTTTTGTGTGGACTATTTGCAATGCAAATTTATTTGTGTATTGTTCGTACAATTTTAAAAAGAGAGAGAAAAAAACAGTATGGAACTGCTATGAAACCAGCAAAATTTTGACAGATGGTCTGTCAGAACTACCAGGAAAAAAAACCCACAAGCATTGGGAAAATAACAGAGAAAAAAATGTCAGGGAAATATCCTCAGCTAATTAATACAAAGGAAGAAAAGGAAGAGAGAAGTAGAAAAATAATCTAAATAATTAGAATCTAAAACTAAAGCAGGAGATCTGAGACATCTTGAAAAGCTGTTAACCGTGACCACAGCCCATTGCATCTGTGATTTATGAAGAGCATTTTGTCAAAACGAAAGCATCACGAGTCTTTCTTACAGCTCTATTTCAGAAAGGCTGGAAGGCATCGTTTTATTTCAACACCCAAGAGGAAATGACCATGAGCCAAGAAAGATTTAAATATCCTCAGAGACTTGAGTTCTCTTGCCAGCTTTTAAGGAGCCAACATTACTTGTCATGATGAACCAAGATGCTGAGCGGAGAACAGATTCTCAAGTTAAATGCAGGGACCAAGCAGAGTGACAGCTGCAAATCAGATGTTTTTATTCAATAGGTTTTTAAAAATCTCTAAAATATTTAAATTAGAAATCACTTGACACATGCTTCTTCATTCAAAATCAGATCACATCGAGGGGAGACCACAGCATCTTTGTGGATATTTACCTGCCTGTGTCATTGAGCTCCCTTATTCTTGCATATTACCTAGCAGTTTATAAAACACTTCCTCATGCTTTCTTTGAGGGGTCTCACAACAAGAAGTCTAAGGCCAGTACTACTGATTGTATTTATAAGTGGAGAAACAACTCAAAGACTAGCTACAATGCTAATCCATGACTGCTGACTTTGGTGTGCCCCCCACATGATTGCTCAGGCAGAGATCGTTAATGTCTTTGATGTTTCCTTGAACATTATCTGTGTATTAGCGCAGGAAAAAGAAAGTAGGTAGTTTGGGATGGAGTCCAGGAACTAGGATAGAAAATAATAAAAAGAAAGTAGGTAGTTTGGGATGGAGTCCAGGAACTAGGATAGAAAATAATATAAAATATGCCCCAGCTGGTGTGGCTCTGTGGATTGAGCACCAGCCTATGACCTGAAAGTTTGCAGGTTCAGTTCCCTGTCAGGGCACATGCCTGTGTTGTGGGCCAGATCCCCAGTACAGGGCATGTGAGAGGCAACCAATCGATGTTTCTCTCCCTCTCTGTCTCCCTCTCTTTTCTTCTCTCTGAAAATAAATGGTTACATTTAAAAGAAAAAGAAAATTAAATAAAATAAGCTCAGGGAAGCATGTAAAGAAGGAAGATAATGGGCAATCCTGATTAGTGGGAGGGTTTTTTATTTGTTATGATTAAGCATACCAAATCCCATTGTAAAAATTTGTAAGGGAAAAGCTGTGATGAAAATGGTGTTTAAGGGAAATTATTTGAAAAAATTAGCATAAGAGGAAATAGAAAAAATGGTATATTGAATGCAATGAGCATGGGGTTGTATATAATAAAAAGGGTTTGAGAATGACAAATATCAAGCACAGGAAGGTTCTCAAGGCCCTGGAAAGAAAAACTTTCAGACTGTGAATGAAGAATGAATAAGGAGTCAAAAGGTAGACACCAAGAGATTATATCAAGTATACCTGGGTGATAGTGATGCTGGTAACTGGTGGAAATGTTGAGAGGGTAGGGTAAAGATGATCCAGACAATTACTCATTTGTAAAGCTTCAAGTGTCAACAATCAAGGGAAACTCTTATAAGGAGTTCGTGGTATAAATCTGGAAAAAGTGAGAAATGAGTAGTAGACCTTTAAATCCAAAAGCCATTGATTTTGCATAAGAAGCAGTAGAGAGGTTCACCCAATAGAGGCTGAAAAGGGAACTGCAGCCTGGCGGGAGGGATCCAGCAGACAGGGAAGGTTTCAGCAAGCGGAGCATCAGCCGAAGTAGGAGGGTATTAGTATCTCTGTGTCATTCACGACACTGGCACAGCACTCCATTCTGTTGCTAAGCCTTGGCCATTTCATCACTTTATACTTGATATTTTGACCTTTTCTCCTTTCTCTTTGATATTTGTTTATTGAAACAATGTCATAATACTTGTATATATTTGTGCGTGTTAGGGGATTTATCTAAAAACTTTTCTAAAAACTTAAAGAAAACCACTTTATACAGATAGCCTAATTTACCTAGAAAGTTTGTGCCAATTTTCACCTCCTCAGCAGAGCCTGACGGTGACCATTTCAATACATCTACAGCAATAATGAATAATCATCATTTTCTTAAATGTGTTGCCCAGTTACTAACCAAACCAATGGTTTTTGCTTTATTTTTCATTTACTTGATTATGAAAGAGGTTTTACACTTACGAATTTCTTATTGGCCATTTGTTTTCATAGAATTTTTAAATATGCCTTTTAAGGCAAAATATGACAATCACAGAAGCCTTTTTTCAAATACTGTCACTAGAACCCCAGAAATAATAATAATAATACAAAATCTTAAGAGGACTTTGTTCTATTACCTTTCAAGCTCATAGCTGAGTAATAGAAGCATTTGGCCTCAACTCCAAACAGGCCTTCATTATTTAAATGATGGGATGGAAAACTCTCATGGATATCCGAGCCTGTGTCAGTAATGGAGCCTCTGCTATCTTCTCCTGAAGGCCGTTTCCGAGCCAATCTTCACCACGCTTCATCGGAAGGTGAAGCTGAGTAGACTCTGTATCATATATTTTACTACTACATATGACTAAGTGCCATCACTTTCTTCGTGAAATAAGACAGTGAGCTTTGGAAGTATTGACTGTAATGAATTTTCAAACAAGGCAGTGAGTCTATTTCTTTTCCCAAGGTTAGTGGTGGTAAGGGTAGGGAACTGCAGGAATTTCCAACAGAAGCCATCCTATTTCGAGACCACAAGGGTTACTACAGTGAAAACCTCACGTTTCTCTTCTTCTGGGAACTCTTTTTTGTTCCTCTTTACCCCTGAAGTCTATCTAAGTTATCACCAACAGTTTGGTTCGCTGTGGACAAGTGCCCAAAACTGGGTCATTCCCAAACCTTGAGAATTGGAAAGCTCTCTCACCGGGTGGCTGGACCTGTAGGCTAATACAATTTAAGATGTTTCTGGCAGCTAGGTTTTGTGCCATCTGGAAACAGAAAGCTGGTCAGCACGTAGAGGTAGCAGATGAGAAACGGTACAAACTATTCCCTTGGTTCATTAAGACGCTGCAGGCCCTACTTCCAGTCTGCAGGCCTGTGTCCCTGCCTCCTCTACCCTTACAACACATTCTCTCGCATAACTTTCTCATCTCTCTCCTTCTCCATCTCTCTCCTTCCCTCTTCCTCTCCCTGTTCATCTTCCTCGCCGTCTTCATCTTTCTTCCCAGTTCAAACTAGGTTGGTTTCTACTACTTGCAGATAAGACAATTCTAAATAATACAACCCAGAAAGTATTATTTCTGGGGTTCTAGTGACAGTATTTGAAAAAAGGCATCTGTGATTGTCATATTTTGCCTTAAAAGGCATATTTAAAAATTCTATGAAAACAAATGGCCCATAAGAAATTTATAAGTGCAAAACCTCTTTCATAATGAAGTAAATGAAAAATAAAGCAAAAACCATTGGTTTGGTAAGTAATTAGGCAACACATTTAAGAAAATGATGATTATTCATTATTGCTGCAGATGTGTTGAAATGGTCACCGTCAGGCTCTGCTGAGGGGGTGAAAATTGGCACAAACTTTCTAGGTAAATTAGGCTATCTGGATTCTACAATCCAGAATATTCTTTCCTTTTTTGTACTACTCTACCTGAAAATAAAGAACATGCTAATTATTTTAAACTGGTGAGGAAAGGATATGTTCTCTCTCCTTCTGCCCTTATCCTTTCTGTTTGCTTTTCTTTAGCAGAGCAAAATGCTTACAAATTATTATCACAGTATTCTTGTAAATGTAATCAACTTAATTGTAAATTGTAATCAATTCAAACAGTAAATGTAATCAATGTAACTGTAGGAAGGTTTTATTGTGTGATTGCCTTGAATATTCCTCTTACTCAAATGAATTCTAAATCTTCAAAAGGCATTAAAATTAATTGTTTTTCTAGGCACTGTCTAATGAAGCAAAGTAGGCATGTTCAGAAACATATCTTGAAAGATTTTCCTATTCAAAAATATTTTCCCTTTTAGTGTGATGAAAACATTCTGGAATTCGATAAGGGTGATAATTATACAACCTTATAAATATATTTTAAAAAGCACTGAATTACATACTTTAAATAGTGAACTTAATGGTATATGAATTAAGTCTCAGTAAAAATTAATAAAAACAAAAATGACAAAATCCTGACCAAAGTTGGTAATACATTTTTCAATTAGAACATGATGTAATAAAATTAAATTTCTTGATCATACAATAAAGAAAAAAATCTCCCCCCAACTATCATGCCAATATTCTTATAATTCCATTATTAGAGGCATTGGTCCTTTAGTTGTGTCATTGCCACTTCTGGACACCCCTATTAATAAGCACATACATTTTACAGAGGCATACAAAAAAGGAACCAGTGTTGACCATTCACTCCTTTAGTTAACTTACAGAGTGAGCAGCAGGCACTCATCAAGGCTTGAGGAGAGATAATATCACGGAAAAGAATAAGTTCTTTTCAGCGGGGACAGTGGATGGGGGAAGGTGCAGTGGTGAGAAGGTGAGCCATGGTCAAAGAGTGGACTATGTGGCGCTAGGTCCTGAGCAATTATAGAAGGTATTGTAGCATTAGTGTTTGGAGTCATGGTAGAGTAAGAGGGGATCAGATTGAGGGATAGGCGAAAGGAAGAAGAGGAAAGACAGGTGTGAAAAAGGACTGAAGCCCTCAGAGGGGCATAGAAAAGTACTTAAGACACACTTCACCTCCCTTATAATTGCCCCAGAATGGATCAAGCCTGTAAACCTCCTTCCTAGAATTCACCACTTTCCATTGAAATTGATGTCAAAGACAAATCTTAGAATAAAACCAAATTATTAATGGTCCCTGAAACAAGATGGACTTTTCCTCTTTCTGACAACACCCTTGTTCTTCTTTGCTTGTTAACTGCTGATCACAGAGCTTACATTTCTCTTTGTTCTCCAAGTGGGACAGGAAGGTTCTGAGTTCTTCCATGGCACAGAGTGGCAGGATGAGGTTTCCTGAGTGAGGTGTGATGGGTAAGTCCTAGTTACACCTGTAGCCCAGCACTGAAGTTTTCACCATGTCAGACTCTATTTCAAAGACTCTTAAGAAAACACAGTGAAAAAGAATTCTTTAAAAATAGTTTTTACTAATCTTTTTAAATCAGTTAAAATGGTATCAATGTTCCCATCCAAGTTTATAATGAGTTTACAGGTGGAGGATTTTGTGATTCAGTATGTGCATAGTGAGTTCAGATAACATGTTACTTTCTCATCAAAATGTTTTGGATGAATTTGTCCTAGACCTTACCCTCGCCCATGTAAATAAACAACAGCCTCTGAGCCATGATAGGTACATGGAATTACCTGCTACTTGAGATAAATTATACTCTATGAATGCAATGGTAAGGGTTAGGTATGACAGAGATTTGTTATAATAATAACAGCTAAAATTAAGTACTTACCGTGTACCAGGATTTGTTCCAAGCATTATACACATACTAACTCATTTAAAGTTTGGGATGGGACTATTAGTGTCTCCATTTACAAAATGACAAAACAAAGGTTCCAATCTTGTGGTAGCAGCAGTTAAATACATTGCAGGAAGATCCTAAAATTAAAGTAAAATTCAAGGAAGTAAATGGGTTTGGTTAGTTACCCCCTCTCCCTAGAAATTTTCCTTTCAATGTTAAAACATGGAGGTTCTGGGTTTTGTCTCATCATATTGATTCTAAGGTATGCTACCTTAAACGCCTGTCCAAATGCCCTAGGGTCATCATGAATCCGTATGAGTTCTGTGGGTGTAGATCTAGAATCTCCCAGACTAAGGTAGACTCTGATGCTTTGCTATTGTTACCTAGATGCCAATGAGAGGGGCTCCTGACTTTATTCAGAGGGAGAGGGTAAGCTGTTTGAACGTTTGAACAGAGGCATATAGTGATTTTATTTTTGCTTTTTGAAGATCACTCTGGCTAATGTGTAGAAAATAGACTGGAATGAGGATAGGGACTGAAACAGAGAAATTAATTAGGAAGCTGTTGAAACAGTCCAGGTGAGCAGTAATAATTGGATTAGGGAGGCGGTAGAGGAGGCAGTGAAAAATAGGTTTTTAAAAATACATTTTACAACAGGAACCATTAGGTTTTGCTGATGGATTTATTGTGGGCTATCTCCAAGTTTCTTGCCCTTAAAAACTACTTAAAGGTGTTTTTCTATTTTATAATATGAAGAAGTCCATGAGGAGAAGGGTAGAAAATTTGGAGTTCTTTTTTTTCCTTTTTTGTGTGTGTGTGGATATTTTAAGTTTGACATGCCCTTTAGACATTAAGTGGCACTATGAAGTAGGTATTTAAATATATGAGTCTGTAATTTATAGGAGAGACACCTTGATTTTTTTTTCTTTCTCTTCTTACCATGCTCTCAGGCAAAGATTTAACACATATTGAGCTACAAATTATTGTGGGAATTTTATATATCCTCCCACTAGAAATAGTTTAGTTGCAATAAAGGACAAAGTGTTATGTCATTTTGTGGTTGCAAAATTTCAGACATTCGTATTATTCCACTTCGAAGTGAAGAGCACCAGAGTGCTGCTTGGGTAGTACCTGGTAGGTAGGTGCTTATGCTACTTTACAGTCAGTCCTCATGCTAATCTCCATGTTCAAGAAGCAGACACCCTTCTAGAAATGTCAGTGTGTACCCTGACATTTACCACTTTCCAAAAGAAATTTCTTGGATTAAATACGTTCTCAGATTAAACAGACAGTTGGCAAACTCATGCTTAGAATAAACCCACTTCCTTTTGCTCCTGGAATGCCATTAGTTATTTAATAAGGGATAAAGGAGAAAGCCAGCTAATATTTTCACAGGCTGAAAATTTATCAGGAAATACATAAAGATACAAAAAACACAGCACCAGATCAGAATGTGTGAGAAAAATACAGCAAAAAATGTTTTAAATTCAGATTTCTTTACATGCAAAAAAAGCCATAAGTTTTTATTGTAAAGTACACCTAAAGTTTAACTGTATTTCTCAACAGCCAAACTAAATTTCTACAATTGGGTTTACAGCTGGCAAAAAAAGGAGGGGCAGAATTTTCTCCAAAATGGTCTGACAGCAAACATTGTTGGAACCACTCTTATTTTCTTTTTATATTATTGTTTATTAATCCCAAACACTCTTAAAATAAAAACACTTATTGTACCTTGCACTGAATTTAAAGTTGTATTTGACTAACGTGTCTAAGACAAGACTTTACAGAATACATGACACACACACTTTATTTATCTAGTTGATCTCTACCGCAACACTTTGGAGCAAGTGTTATTAATACCCCCCATTTGAAAATGAGAAAATCTGAGGCTCAAAAAACTTAAATGATATACCTAAGATTATACGCTCAGTTGAGGCTTTTAAACTAGGCTATAGTCTTGTTTTTCAGATTCCGTATCACGTTGCTTCTCTGCATTTTTCCTCCTCCCAACCCACTCAAATTTGACCCATTTTTCTCTGCCTCGAAATGTTACCTTTTCTATCAATAGAAGCACTTTCAAGAGGGCACGTCCCTTGCCAAGATACTTCCCCTTGCCAGAGGTAAAAGGATGGTCAAATGTTTCCTATGAGCCCAGCAGAGAAAAGGGAAGAACTTGACTGCGTTTGCCATTTGTCCCTCTCTTGCCCCTATTTTCTTCCACCTGCAAATCTTGTCCAGATCTCTGTTCTGAGCATATTTTCCTTTCTCTCATTGAACATAGTTATTAGAGCTGCTTTAAAGTCCTTTTAAGTCTGACATCTGGGTCAGATGTTGACCACTATTGATTGCCTTTCCCTTGAGAATAGCTCTTGTTTTTCTGGTCAAGTATTGTGTTATCTGTGGATATTGTGGCTATTGTGTTGCAGAAACTCTGGATTCTATGATATTTCTCTGAAGAATGGTGACAGTTTTGTTGATCACACAGTCAGTTTGATTAGACTCAATGCAAACTTCAAGTCATCTGTGGAGGGTGGCAGCTAAATCTCAATTCCTTTATCCTTAGCTTCACTGCTTGCAGTCTGACACCACACATACATAGTTCAGACGTCAGCTAGCATCTTGAACAAAGTTTATACACTAAATTTTTGGCCCCGTTTTCTAGCTTTCCTCTCTGGAATTCCCTTTTCATGCTCTGGCTTCCTCTACTTGCAACCAAGCTTATTCTAGATCAGAAAGAGAGTTAGCTTTCTATTTTAGTATTAGCTTCCCTGTGCCCCGCTGGGACTGTGGTCTGCCCTCAGGGCAGAGCTGAAAATAAACAGAAAAGTCACCCTGTCCTACTCCATTCTTCCAAATTTGAGCTCTTATCCAAAAACACACCACTTTTGTCCAGTCTTCATGGCCCTCAGGTAGTTGTTTTTAATTTTTTCCTCAGAGTTTCTAATTGTTATCTGCAGGTGGTTTAGTTGGTTAGCCATACATGAATTATAAAACTCTCCATATAGATCTCTGTTTCAGTTATCTGTTCCTATTATATAACTAACTACCTAAAACTTGGTGATTTAAAATAACTATTTATTTGCTCACAATTCTACATTTGGGGCTGGACCTGCCTGGGTGGTTCTACATGCAGCGTTGGATACAGCTGTTTGGAGGCTTGAATGGGACTGAAAATCCAAAACAGCTTCATTCATATGCCTGACACCATTTTTCTCATCTCTCCTTTCTCTTCCCATATCTCTCCTCCTAACCTCCTTGATTGTATTTACCCCACTCTCCACCTTCCATTAGTATCTTATATTTACACATTTCCCCTTATTTCCCTTCAACTGAGTTCAACTTGGCCACCATTTGTTGCATGTTCAATTCTAGGCTGTATGTGATGGATTACACCTTACAGAGTCTGAGGTTTAGTTAGGGCAGATAACAGAACTATGAAACTTCTGAGGCAAAAGAGAACATTCACAATACCTATATTCTACATCAGCTTTGCTTCTGATTGATTTCATCACCCTTATTTACTAAGTGGGAATATGTAACTTGAAATAGTCACCAAAATTGCCAAAGATGTCTGTAACATGCATCAAATACCCACAAGCCCTTTAAGCACCCAGATGTAACATGAAAACAGTGGGGGAGAATGAAATAGTCTAATAATAGTCATATTCTCTTGTAGGAAAGAACTTCTGTTCCCTCCTTAACCTTCTCTTTCTCAATAACCTTAAGACAACCATATGCAGAGAACCAAAAGTAATGATTCCTCTACCCTTAGGCTACGTTAGCATGCAAAGGCCATTTAACCTCTCCATAGAGAAAGGATGAACCTGCTCAAAATTTAGAGTCTATATGAATATGGTATTTACTTGAAAATTAGAAGAATGAACTGGAACTCAAAATCTGCAATGAAACAGATTTATAGTTGTTGCATT
This sequence comes from Tonatia bakeri, assembly GCA_004024845.1. Classification (NCBI taxonomy): domain Eukaryota; kingdom Metazoa; phylum Chordata; class Mammalia; order Chiroptera; family Phyllostomidae; genus Tonatia; species Tonatia bakeri. The sequence continues at coordinate 54,058 of PVIA01009635.1, forward strand.
TAGTCTGAATTCCTCAATGATCTAAGAGTTCTATAAAGGTGATATTGAAAAAATAGTTTTTGAAAAATACTAAATGGGCAACATTGATTTATAGACAACATAGAAACTATATTCAAGTTTCCTAATCTTTCAATTTTAAAATAATTTCAGAAGACTGCAATTATTGTCTCCGATCAGAAAATCTGCATTTTCCTTTGCTGTGGTCATTGTGTGGCCATACAGTGAAAATTATTACTTTGGTGTCACATATACTTGAGTTTACACCTTGGTGTAGCTGTATGACTTTGGTCAAGTCATCTGGTTTATTGGAGCCTTGGTTTCCTTTTCTATAAAATGACCATAATATCGCTTACCTCATAAGGTTATGTGATTTAATGAGACAAATTTCTAAGACAGCAACATAACACATAATACATAGTGCACATTTAATAAATACTAATCTCCTCTTCTTGATCTCGTTGAGAGTGGGAAAACAAAGACACTCAATGTGTCTTCTCAGACGCACAGTTAAAGAATTTTGGTTTGTTACCTGGCTTCAGTTCCTGCCACCTGCACAAAGAAAAAGTATCCAGGTATACAGCAACAGCTAAAGGAGTGTTTAAGAGACTGACTTCAGCGATGATGATGATGATGATGATGATGACGACGACAAGGATGATGATGGTGGTGGTGATAGTTGAGGCACATTAGTTAATGTCTCACATTTAAAACTTCTGTCTTTAGATATTCAGGTATGTCAACTTTGAAGCACAATGCCTGATGCTATTAAAATAATAGGCCGGTTATTTAGTATCCACTAAAAACCTCTTCATACATGCCACTAAAAGGAAACAGATATCTATCTTTAAATACTTAGCCAGAAACACTAAATATTTGTACCTTTTGATAAGAGTGAGCCTCCTAGTCCACTGTCTCCTCCATCTTACTACTAGAGGAACAGCACTGCTCAGTGGACTAGATAAGAACTGCACCTCCAAATGCTACTTTGGTTTAGGAGAACTTGAAACCAAATTGTTCAGCTATTATGAAGCAAGTCAGTTCCTTAAAGCTCCTGGAGAGCTTGCAGTCCCAAAAGCATTGGGATGGACACTCCATGTGCCCAAACCTCATTGTTTGCTCCTCGGGAACAGCGACCAGTGCAAAGTAGGGGGTATGGTGTGGAAGTGAAATCGGAAGAGGTGACAAGGTGGAGATTTCCTAGGGAGATTTTTTAGTTTGTTTGGAAGAGATACTTTCACAAGATGTTTGGGGAGGAGAGTGGGGCATCAAGGGCCTGCTCAAGCCTGAAGAAAAGAGAAACTTCTTTTATTTGATCCCGAGGAGAGAAAAGCAGAGAAGAAAAGGCTGAGCCAGTAGGACAAGAGAAAGCCCTACACTTTCCCAAAACCTCAGAAAATTCTACTGAATTCACTAACACTTAGTGTAAATGGGCTTTTTGTATTGCAACAGGACTCGGTGAAAGGAGGAAGACAAAGAGATCCGAGTTTCTTCTGAAAGCCTCATCTCTCCAGCTGACCCTCTCTTCCTTGGGAGGGGCGGGTGGTGATAACAAGTGACAAATGGCTTCATCAGTCTCTCTGACTAGCCCCTAGCTTCTCAATCTCTTTGCCTCTCTGTTAGAGAACTATGTATGCTATAGACTACAAAGCAGGCCTTCAAATTCTAGACATCTGACTGTCCAATGGCGTAGAAGCAAAGTTGTGAGACAGGTGTGGGAATTATCATTCCATCTTTGGGAGAAATGAAGTATCATTATGTGATCTGCCAAAACTACACTCTGAATTTAGCATCGGTGCCATTTGAATTTCTGCCAAGGAACAACATCTAATCAGGATGATTGAGCAAAGTGCTTTTCGCCTGCTACGATGATGCTGAGCTTAATCAAAAAGCATTTATTAAGTACTTAATTACATGCAGCCCTGTGCTGGTGCCCACGAACTGTGTGTACCTGGCACCTCCTCTCTAGTTGATTACAACCTAGAGAAGAGAAGATGGGGGAGCGGAGGGAGAAACAGGAAGGAAGCTAAAATTTCACGAGTTCCTCGTTTGTGCCAAGTCCCCTGTAGGGATCTGATACGTGATTTAATACTTACGGTCACCCTAGGAGAGGAGTATCATTTTATAGTTAAGAAAAGCGAGGCTGGGGTGGGGTGGGGGGATTGGTGAGCAGCAGGTCGTAGAGCTGGAATTGGAGCAGTGTTTTCTGGCTCCAAGACGCTTTGCACTACACCACGTTTCCTCTGGAAGGACAGGATGACTTGGGGAAAGGTGCTCAGAATGGAAGAACTCTTTAAAACAATAAGATGGCTTCCAAGCCTTTGGGGATGGAAGGCAGATATAATGCAAGTCATATAACTTGGGATCAAAGAAAGTATGCCTCATAGACATTCTGAAAAAGACTTTATAGTTCAGACCAGTTTGATGCAAAACACTTTGCTTACTACCTCAGGCTTGAGGTGCTCCATAAAGCAGGGGCCTGAGAAGTAGTTGCCCCTTTCTCCCCCGACCCCTTCCTTCCCCATTTAAGCATTCTCTGATTGCCCTTGGGGTTTAAATTTATACTTCAGACAGTGAATCTACCACAGAGCTGAGGGTATTTTGGAAGAATGCTGCAAGGTCAAGGCAATACCCACAGCAAACCTACCCAAACGAGAAATCCGCTCAGATGAGACAGCCGTTGCCGTTAGCAGCCCGGCAATGTGCTGAAGACCCCGCTGAGGATCCTGTCACCCATGTAGCCGTTTGCTCAGTGCCTGGTATAGGTCTGCCACTCATGTCAGCATGTAATGTTGGTGTGTTTGGGGCCTCCCCTGCTCTGCCTCAGGCAACTGACATTATTTATTTCCCTGTGCCCTCTACTAGCCCTGTTGGTCTTTCACATACATCTTAATATCCATATCATTAAAACAATTTTTAAGTGTATTTTTAGAGAAAGGGGAAGGAAGGAAGAAAGAGGAGAGAAACACTGATGTGAGAGAGAAACATAGATCAGTTGCCTCTCGTTTATACTTCTACTGGGGAACAAACCTGCAAACCAGACCAGGTCAGGAATCAAACGGGTATCCCTGGCTTTGCAGAATGACACCCAACCAACTGAGCCACACCAGCCAGGGCTTATTGTCCATATCTTGATATAATTAATACAAACTATGTGTGACTGCCCAGTCCCATGCCCCTCAGGCCTCCTGCCTCTCTCCTCAATTTTTACAAATGTTCTTTTCTGTTCTTCCTCTGTTTCGCTCATCTCTCCTCCTCCATCTCCTATCTCCCCTATCATACCCTTCTTGCTCTGTGTATCTCACCCCCCACCTCCCATTAAAATCTCATTTTTATACCTTTCCCCTCATTTCTCTTTCACTCAGTTCAAGTCAACGACCATTTGCTGCATGTGCGCCTCTGGGCTGTGTGTGATGGATTACACCTTAGAGTGTCCGAAGTTTAGTTGCATGGATGAGGCATAAACATGAAACTCTTAGTGACATGTTTTTCCTTGGCCATCATTCTGTAGTACATACAGATCCATGCATATGGATCTACCCTTAGGCTTTTTAATGACAACTTCCATTGGTACAATATTTTATTTGGCTAGTCCCCTATTGATAGGTATTCAGATTGTTACTGTTTTTAATAAAGAGAAAGTTTTACAAATGATGTTGCAACAAATGTCCATAGACAAATATCTTTCTCACTTTTTTTAGTATAACTGCAGAAGAAAATCCTACAGTCAAAGGATAAGTATTTAAAAACTTGGACAAAGGTTGATTTGGTAGGTTTGACAGATTTGGCCAAACTGTCCTCAAAATGTTTCAGTAACTCACACCTTTTCTAACAGTGTATGAATATTCCCCACAATCTAACTAATACTTTTCCTCTTTGTCAATCTAAGTAAAATGACATCTTTTGTTGTTTTAATTTGCATTTTTAAAATTGTGAAAAAGGTTAAACATATTTTTTCTATGCTGTTTGCTTTTTTATTTCTGTGAACTACTTGCTTTTGTCATTTGCTGTTTAAAAAACTTTTTAAAACATTGATTTGAAGTGCTTTTTGTGTAATAAGGAAATTAGCTCTTTATCATGTGAGCTAGAGTTAAGATAATGCTATCATTCATAATTACATGATAAGCAGTTTTTGTGTCTATTCTAAACTTTTTTTAAGACTGTGTTTTTATGGTGGTAAGATATTTATAAGTATTTGCCATGTTAACTATTTTTAAGTGTACAATTCAGTGGCATTAATTACATGTGTAATATTATACAACAATCACCACTACTTGTATACCTATGGCTAGAATTGTCGGATCTTATGGTAATTCTATGTTTAGCTTTTTGAAAAATTGTCAAACTCTTTATTAGCTGTTAATTTGTTTATTAGCTCTAAGACCATTTTTGTGCATCCTTTAAGGTTTTCTTTAAGATATGTCTTCTGAAAATAATTTTACCTCTTTTCTTTCCAGTTTGAATGCCTTTTTTTCTTGCCTAGTTTCTCCAGTTCTGTATACTTTCATAGCATATATTAGCACATCAAAATATCAAAATATGTTTTTTGCATTAAGTGTACTCTTTCATTAATAAAATTGCAGTATGACTATTATTTTGCAACCTGCTTTTATGACACACTATATTACAGAGCTCCCCCCACCCCAGCAACATACATAGATCTACCTCATCTTTTTTTAATTGCTGGATAATATTCTTAGTATGGATATTATAGTTTACTTAACTATTCTACAACTAATGGATAGCTATGTTGCTTCCAGTTATTTGGCATTTAGATTTTAACTTTATGTTGTCTTTCTTTCTCATACAGAAGAAAAAGTTTCAAACTTTTCATGTAGTCAAATTTTTTACACTTTTTTCTTTAGTGCTTTGGGGTTTGGTGTCTTGCATAGACAGTCTTTACTGTAAGATGATGCTAAGTTTTTTCTAGAACTTCTGTTGATTTATTTTTATGTTTAAATCTTTTAACAATTAGGAATTTATTTTGGCTTAAGGAATGTGGGAATGATCCAACTCTTTTTTCTTCCAAATGGCTAGCTGGTTTTCTCATCATTCACTAAATAATCCGTCAACTGGGAAGTACTTATCAAAGAAATATAAAGTTCGAGTTGAAAAACGGTAAAACC
>PVIA01009636.1:0-59169 GCA_004024845.1 Tonatia bakeri
GAGGGGGAGAGGGAGAGGGGGGGAGGGAGGGAGGGAGGGAGGGAGGGAGAAGACAGACAGAAAGATCAGAAGCAAATAGAACAAAATAGCAACATCTATTAAATCTGGGAGGTGGAGGCTCTGAGGACACATGTAATGTTATTTCCCAGATGTTTTGTAACTTTGAAACATGCATAATCAAAACAAACATTTTGCAATGAGGGGTGTAGAAAGGAAGGACGCTCTATGGAACTTAGGTGCGCATGGGGATTTCTTCAAGCTCTGCCCATGATGGTTTTGCCTTGGAGGGGAGAAGGGGGAGGTACAGGTCCCACTTGGGTATGTGAGGCACGACGATAATTAGAATGAACATGTACAGATGTGCTTAGCATGCGCCAGGCGCAGTTCTTGACATGTTATTCACAGACTCATTTCCTGAGGCATTTTCCAGCTTGGACTCACTAAGTGACTTCAGGCAGGGAAGCCTCCATCCAGCCGAGATTCATCTGTTTCTCAATGCGTGGCTCTTGGGAGTACGTGAGCCAGGGAGAAATAAACCTCTCCCTCTGGTGTAGCATCCCAGTGGGAGGTGGGCCGGTGGGAAATAGGCTACATGTCACACAGGGACCAGAGGCCAGACATAGCAAGGAGGCAGGCCTGCTGGGGTGGCTGTCACTCTCCTGCCCCCAAAGGTAACCGTTATCCTGACAGCTAACTCCATCAATTATATTAGCTTCTTCTTGACGCGTGTAAGTGGAATCCTTGGGAAGGCATTCTTACCCTCGCTTGTTTCCCTCTGCATTGTACTTGGGGGATTCACTTATGTGACGGCATGTATCAGCACTGCAGCCATTTTTATTGCTGTAGGGTTTTCCGTCGTATGACTATGTGGTATCTACCCATCCGCTCTACTCTGGAGGGGCATTTGGGGAGTGTCCAGTTGCGGCTACTAGGGATGGTGCTTTAGAGAATGTTCTTGTGTCTTTGGTGCAAATATATATGTATTTCTATTGAGTACATCCCTAAGGTATATAGATGTCCAGCTTTTGTAGATACTACAGATGGTTTTCCAAAGTGGCCATATCCATTTACACTCCCTCTGGCAGTGTATAAGGGTTCCAGCTGACCTATAATATCATCAAGACTGAAGTTGATCTGATTTTTTTAACTAAAACCTCTTTCTGTTCATATTTAGTATTTTTTCTAGGAAAGAAATTTCTGGTGGGCCAAGAGCCTCCTCTTATACTGTTTTTCTTTTTCAGAAAGTTTCTGGGGGGGTTTCTCATGCACTTTTCTCCTAGGTGAATCTTAGGACACATTTAGTTAAGTTCCACAAAAATGCTAGTCATCACCAGATGGTTATACGCATTTAAAATTTTCATAGATACTGCTAAACCGCTCATCAAAAAGACGGTGACAAAGTACAGTCCTACTGACAGTGGAAAAGGGACTCCATTTCCCCTCACCTGCCCCAACAGGGATATTCACAGCTCCTAAAACTCTACCCCAAAGAGGATGATATCATTGGACTGAAATTTGCATTTTCCTCATTAATGAGGAAGAAGAGGAAGGATTCCTTATACATGTATTGGCCCATTTGTATTTCTTTTTTTTAATCACTTGTCAGTTCATATCCTTTAGTTTTTCTGCTGTTTCTGTTTTTTAAAAATTGTTATTGCTATCTGTAAGGGTTTTTCATATTTTCGAGCGCCGCACTGTCCAACATGAGTCCCCCCTAGCCATATTTGTCTATTGCATTTAAAACTCATTGGATTAAGTAACGTTCAGTGTTCAGAGCCTCAGGCACACTGGCCACTCATGAGCACAGGTGACCAACAGGTGTGCTGCTGAGTGGCCCAGAGGACATTGCTGTCATCACAGAAAGTCCCATTGGACAGATCACTGCTACACAGTCATCTTCCTCCTGTGTTGTGAAATATTTTCTCTTGGCCCCTCCCTATGTTTTGACTTTTGAATTCTTTCTTTGGTGCCAAGTAATATATTAATCCTTTTTGTGTGAATCTTGCTTAAGAAAACCTTTAGAAGCTATGGACATATTTTCCTATCTTTTCTTCTAACTATGGACAAGATTTGTTTAGTTATTTAATGTATCTAAAATTAGTTTTTTATGGTAGTGCAGAATAGGGGTTCAGTTCAATTTTTTTCCCGATGGACAGCCTGTGTCTCTGGTACCTTGTGCTGGAAAGGAGAAAAACCCAGAAAATATGGTGAATGGGACTAATAACTATCGCACACCTTTAATCGAGGTAATGAAAACTTCCTTCTAATTTTCGTTGGCTAAGCAGTTTTAGCAGGAACTGACGTTAAATTTTGCCAACTGCTTTTTCTTGGCCTCTCAAGAGGACTCTTCCCCCCTCCTTTAACCGGGATAAACCACACCCTTAGTTGGGCGTTAATGCATTAGTTTTAATATACTAATGGATTTGACGTGCTAATATTTTATTTTGAATTTTTGTATATGTTCAGAAACAAGACTGGCCTATTTTGGGATGCATAGCCTTCCAATCTATAGGTGTATTATATTTTCTTTAGCCAGTTCCCTATAAATGGACATTGGCATGTTTCAACATTTTCCTTTTCTTTTTAATTTTTAAATATTTTATTTTTAGAGAGAAGGAAAAGGAAGAAGGAAGAGAGGGAGAGAAACATCAATGTGTGGCTGCTCTTGCACGCCCCCAACTGGGGACCTAGATGGCAACCCAGGCATGGGCCCTGACTGGGAATTGAACCGGTGACCCCTTGCTTCGCAGCCTGTACTCAATCCACTGAGCCCCACCAGCCAGGGCCCAATATTTTCCTAAGAGGAGCAGCGCTACCATGCTGATGCAACCCTGCACGTGTGTCCTTTTGCACCCATGCACTATATCTGTGAGATCAAGTCCCAGACATGAGATCGCTCATTCAACAAGTAAGTGTGCCACATAGTGCCAAATGACCTCCACGCAAGTGTTGGCCAGTTTAGACTCGTACTGGAAACAGATGAGAAAGGCCATGTTCCTAACTGAGTGTCCCCGAACCGTAAACCCCATGGTTCTCAACTCAGTGAGGCCGCCAGGTTCAAGGTCTAAGGCAGGGGCAAATTTCCTACTCAGTAGCCCAGGAATCTGGGACCACTTCCTCCAGGTGAGAGGAGAGCCCACAGCCCGCCCAGGTCTGTCCAAGATGAGCGTGGACCCACGCAGGTCACAGTGTACCTGGATGCTGGGACAAAAGTCCCGGGTTCTGCTCCCTACTCTGTGGCTGATGAGCTGGGAGCCTGGGGCAAATCGCCCTCTTGGGATTCATTTTTTCTCATTTTTAGAAAGACTGTGTTTAACTAGGTATCTTATGTAAGTTCTCCTTTAGGGCAAACATGATATAATGTTATACTTTTAAAAATGAGGACTGGGTGAGTTCCACTGTTTTAGTTTTTAAAACAACTTACAAAACTATTATATGCATAACACCTGAAAGAAAATGCAACACGTTAAAAAAAAAATCTATATCTCTGGTGGTGGAATTTTCTTCTGTGTGGTTGTCTGTCTTTTTCAATTTCTGTACAATGAACATGTATTATTTTTGTAATCTGAAAAAAAAAGTATTTTGTGTGTGTTTTTTTTAACACACTGGAAACTGCAAGAGCACCAAAAATAGAATAAAACAACCTAAATTTTATTGTAACCAGGATACCAGACGGAAGGCCCAACATCCCACATGTTCTGGAATGTTTTAAGATGTCAGGGGGTGAGGATCTCATCTGACAGATGGACCTGCCGGCGACCCAGAATTTCTCAGTAGCATCCGGGGACACTGTTTCCATAATGACTCACAGGGACGGTGCCAATCGGCCCCGGATCCCGGCCTTTTCCATTTCCAGCTCCAGGGCTGCGCCTGCCTGACACTGCGGTTCTCAGGGAACTCTGCGACCAGCCTGGCTTCGGCATAATGAGTGCCTGTTCGAGGCAGAAACGGGAAGGAGGGTATGACTAATGGCACTTGGAGGGAGTACGGGAGCAAAACCAAAAATTACAGGGACTCGCCAGTCAGGACGCACTGGAGAGGAACAGAACTGTGTATTCACAAATCCGAGCGTCTGTGGCCTGGCCAAAGGACCAGGGGCAAAAATAAACAGCCTGCCCAGCTTGTCAGTTGTAAGCAAGGAGACTTGAGGTTCCGAGCTGGCTGGTGGGCCTCCCAGCCTCAGGGGCCGGTTTCCCCAGTCCTTGGAGAGAAGACCCACTCTGGCACGACGGGCTCTCTCAGCTGCCCTGTGGACCCTACAGTTCCTCTTTGGCTCCCGAGTATCCCTGGGGACCTCGCTGTCATTGTGGTGGATTCAAATAAAATCGCTGCCATTTCGTAAGCTTGGCCAGTGTGGGTAAAACACACAGCTTCCAGGCACCCCAGTCTCCGTTCATGAAAAGGGTGTTCCCACCCTGGCCCCCCAGAGCTCTAAGGGGTCTGGGGGGCCAGCCAGGGCGACTGCATGTTCATTTGCGCTCTCCTCTGTCTGAGGTTCAGGATCTCTTCCCACAATGCATGCTGGCCACAAAAACCACAGTAACGGTGACAGTGCTTCAGCCCTGCCACCAACAAAGAGCACGGATACACTCAGATCACATTATCACTGTCGCACGGATCTCAGAACACGGATGACGCCCGTGACTCCCCGGACATCACAGAACTTGAGACTCTCCCCTAGGTCTCATTATCTGACGCGTTCAGAAGTACACACACCACAACAGCAGGAAGACACTGAAACAGTCTCACTGTCTGCACTGTAATTGTTTGGTTGGTAGTCTCTGTGTTTTACTGCGTGCATTTGAGTACATTATTCTGAGAAGCTGTCCATGGGTTTCACAAGCTAGCCAGAGAGGGTCCACGGTATGAGACAGTTAGGAACGACTGGAATAAAAAAATTCTTCCCCCACATTCCATCTGAGGCCAACTCTTTGGGATTTCACTAGCTTGGAGGATTTCTGCATCCGGCCAAGTGGAAGAGCAGGGACTGGATTTGTTCTTCATCAGTATAATTAAAAACTAGACAAAATCTGTGACACAACCATTTCGAAGACATTGGCCATAAGGTGACAAAGAAGAGTGACCCCCTGAAGCGTGGGGACTGAAGGAGGTGACCCCTACTGCCCCCAAGCATATGGCCAGAAGAGAATTTCCAGGCTCCAATGCAGTGAGGGGAAACTGGGGGTCCCTCCAGTCTCCCTGGGTTGAGGGGCTGGACGTTTGAGGGGCCAAGGCGACCAGCGTTTGCAGGGCAGACTGCCAGAGAAGAAAGAATTGCAAGGAGAGAAGCCTGGGGGACTTTGAGGGATCCCCTCAAATCTTCTTCAGGGGACAGATAAGCACGTGCAAGAGAACATGACCCCTGGCTGAGCCAAGAGGCCCCCGAAAGAATTAGAGGGAACCATCCCCGGAGCTCGTCACACGGAGCAGGGAAGAGTTCGTAGCGCAGTGGGTAGCGGTTTGGCCACAGTAGTGGGGAGAACGCCAGCTCTAAATGAAACACAGCTCTGCTCCCTCTTGCTGAAGCTCACAAGTCAGACCTGAAAGAATCCAGCTGGTTCCAGGTAACTGGACCTCAGAACAAAATGCAGGAGCATTAACAGGGACAGGAATACGAGAGTGCCCAGCACCCAACAAGCCAATATGCACAATGCTGGTGTCCAGTCAAAAGTACCTGGCGTGCAACACAGCAGGGGACAGTGAACCATAGTGAGAAAAACGTGGCATCAATGGAAAACGACTCAAAGGATACGGATGATATAATTAGTAGTCACGTACATGAAGACAGCAATTTTAACTGCATTTTATGCATTCAAGAAGATAAAGATTAAGCATGTTAAGTGCATACACTGTAGATTTCATTCATATATATATATATATATATATATATATATATGTCACCATTTTATAGACGAGGAAAAGGAAACTCGGACAGGTTAAGTCAAGATTCATTGTTAAGCAAATCTGAATCCAGGTCTCCTACAACACCCCTCTGCTTGTCAGGGAACATACGGCCTTTTCCTGGAAGAATGTTCTAGCTGTGTCTGCAGACTGAAATTCTGTCCCCATTTTTTCAGCTCCCATCAAAACGTTAGATATCCGTTTTTCTGAAAAACCAGTATCTTTATGCAACTTTCCCCGGGCCATTCCGTCCCACGTATCTGCCACAGTTTCTCTCTTCCCTGGACATTCTCTGGCATTTCCCCACGCAACAGCAAGAGCAGGGTTGAGTCTTGTTTCTTTCCAAATCCCCTTTATACCTCACAGAGGGTTTGACGCAAAGCAGATGCTCATTGTACGCATGTCGAATGGACCAGAACGAAAAGAAGAACCAACCCAAAGTCAATGGCACAACCTTCGGAAGCAGCCAGAAGGATGGAATTCTCTTCCTCACACTGAGACTTGGCCCCACAGTCACATGTAACATAAGGGGGACCTGAAAGAGTCCAAAGTTTGGAAAGTGATATTGATATGAGAAGACTCTCCTATGAAATCGGAAATAGGAGGGAGACGGACTTCTCGTGACTCATTTACTCACAAACATTCTTTTTGCTCCAGCCAGATTTCTGAATACAACATCTAGAGAAGGGGGAAAAAGTACTGTTCAGATAACAAACGGACATTCGTGTTTCATATCAAATTACACCAACTAGCTTTTCCAGGTGATTCCCTGCCCAGTTAGACCAGACAAGGGGAGTTTAAGCCTCACTACAAAAGTACAGAGGGCAGTGCACACTCCTGCCTGCTGCGGTGTGCTGATAGGCTTTGCTAATTTTAATAAGCACAGTATTGTAATAACACATGAGCATGGGTAAAATAAAGACATTGACCTGTGCTGGGTGTTAGTTCCTTTGGTGGTTAAGGGATGTGTGTCACTGAGGTACGATTCTTTCTTTTTTTTTTTTTTAAGATTTTATTTATTTTCAGACAGAAAGGGAGAGAAACATCAACGTGGAGTTGCCTCTCTTGTGCCCCCCCACTGTGGACCTAGCCTGCAACCGACTGGGAACGTGCCCCAACTGGGAACGTGCCCCGACTGGGAATTGAACCGGCGACCCCCTAGTTCACGGGCCAGCATTCAATCCACTGAGCCACGCCAGCCAGGGCGAGGTACACTTATTTCTAACCGGGTGAACATGTGAGGGACCAGAAACTCCAGGTCCTTGGTGCTGTGCAGGAGGAAGACATGACTGTCATTCACTGTCACTGGGGAATTTTCCAGCACGTTCAAATGCTTTCGGGTAGCAACAGGAATGGGGAAGGTAAGGAAGATGAACGCCCCAATTTCCCCAGCATGGAGTAACCGCTGTTGTTGATTAGATTAATCTATACTGAACATGCAGCTCTGCTTGCAGGCACCGCGGTGTAACAGGGATTATGTTTATCCTGGCACCTGAGGACCAGGAAACCGAATGCACACACAACAATGACTGCGAGACGCTGGCAGCAGACAGCACAGAACTACGGTTCTCAAGAAAAGGGAAGCGATGAGATGAGCTGACAGCCTGCAGGCAGGTTTCAGGGTGCAGTGCAGCGATGGGGAACCCACACAGAGCCCAGTGGTCCAAGTGCAAGAGTCAGAGGTCAGAGTTTTGCGAGGTCAAGGCAGCAGCTAGAATTCCCCGAGCAGAAGACCAAAAAAGCAGAGAGAGAGACACACACACAGAGGCAAGGTACCAGAGATATAGAAAGGCATGCCCTTGGCTAAGGAGTCATCCGCACATGTATGAAAAGCAGCCTACCCAAGACCAGAGAAAGACTCCGTAGAAAGGTCTTGTGACGCACTGAGTGTGTGCGTTCCCTCCAGATTCCGATGCCGAAGCTCTAACCACTACTATAGCTGCATTTGGCGTCAGGGAATCATTGAAGGAGGTCGTAAGGGTGGAACCCTCACCCAGGAAGATTAGTAGTGCCCTTATAAGAGACACCAGAGAGTTCTCCTATTCCTGCTGTCTCTTCCTCTTCCTCTCTCTCTTCCTCCCGCCTTCCCTCCCTCTCTCTCCCTCTCCCTCTCCCTCTCTCTCTCTCTCTCTCTCTCTCTCTCTCTCTCTCTCCACCCAAATCCTTCCAGAAAACAGAAGTGGAAGGGATTTCTCAACTCATGTATGAGGTCCACGTTACCCTACTACTAACACCAGACGAAGGCAATACTACAGAAGCAAGCGGCTGTCCCTCACAAACACAGACAGAGAAATCCTTGACAAAATGTTAGCCGACTTAAAGTAACAATACACAGAACAAATAATACATCACAGCCACGTGGTGTTTACCCCAGAAATACAAGTTTCATGTACCTTGGAAAATCAACCCATGGAATTCTCCATATTTACAGACTGGAAAACAAAACCCACTCCTACCATCTTTTCAGTAGATATAGAAAAGGTATTTGATGAAAATTCAACACCCATTTATGATAAAAACAAAACAAAACCTCCCAGTAAAGTAGGATTAGAAGGAAAATGTGTTACTTTGACAAAGGGCACTTGCAAAAACCCTACAGCTAATACATTTGATTGTGAAGGCTGAATTCTTACCCTTCAGATCTGTGTGTCATAGGAACCAAGCTGGTGTATCAAACTAGGGATGTGCAGACTACCATGTGCTGAATGAGGAGGCACGTGCCCCGCTCGTGGCACGGGCAGGTAGCTCCCCGAGCAACCGAGCTCCCACCATAGGCGGCCGGAGACCCTGGCGTTGTTCTGGTTAAACCTGTGTCAGGCCCCTCTCCTGGCTTTACAACCGAGGTCCACGGACTGAGTCTGGGTATGTCTCTATGTTTCTTTGACTCCATAGTCTGTGGCTTTAGCCGCTGGTTGAAAGGACTGAATTATTTGTGGGGTGCACTTTTCCAGATTTATATTTGAGTATTTCCTTGTGGCTTTGTTTAATTGATTCCTCTGCCCCCTGTAGGCCCTGTAAACTGAGATTAGACAGGAAGGCGTGACAGGTTTGTGTTCAGTTTGTCGATTTTTTTTTTTTACTTCAGCAAGAATATTTCGTAGGCAGAGTTGTGTGCCTTCTACTGCATCAGATCAAGGGGCAAACATAGTGTTTGCCTGTCCCATTGTTAACAATGTTAAGATTGATCGATATATTTGGTTTTCTGTCCGATTCATCTTTTATAAACTTCCTCATCAACATTTTATCTTGGGACTACAGCAGCCATTGACAGTCATTGCAGGGTGTATCAAGAACCTCAAAGAATTGAAACCACCCTGGCTGGTGTGGCTCAGTGGATTGAGTGCCAGCCTGTGAACCAAAGGGTCGCCGGTTCGATTCCCAGTCCAGGGCACAAGCCTGGGTTGTGGGCCAGGCCCCCCCGTGGGGGGGGTGTGCAAGAGGTACCCGCACATTGATGTTTCTCTCCCTCTCTCTCAAAACAAAATAAATAAAATCTTAAAAAAAAACAAAACATTGAAAACCTGTAGTCCAAATACTATTTCTAGAAGGGTATACTAAGGGGGAATAGTATTACATGTAACAGAACTTTAGGAACAAAGATGTTTGTTGCAGCATTATTTTAGTAGCAAAAAAGAAGAAGAAGAAGGGAGAGAGAGAATGAAAAAGAAAAGTAATAAGAAAAAGAAGCAATCTAATAATAATAATAATAAAAAAATAGAGACAGGGTTTACTAAATGGCTACAAAGCCCATAATGGAATAAAACACATATAGGATTCTGAGATCTTTCTGAGTCTTTCTTCTTTCTCCCAAATTTTTAAAATAAATATAGCCACTACTTTTACAATTTTTAAAAAGTTCTAACAAAAAAAGTTCTTAGCCAGATGGCATGGTACAGCAAAAATCTGGCTATCTGAAAGTAAAAGAGCATAGGAAAAAATGTCTCTAAGATTATTTCTGGATCTAAAATTTCATGACTCTCTGTCCCCTCTAGTTAGCAACAACTCAGAACCTCATAATGCCTACCAATTCTTCTGGGCACCAATACTCCGAGTGCATAGTATTAGAAGTGTCTCTGGTATGTGTAAAGAATGATTTTTGCAATAAGAATAAGAAAGAGAGATCTTAGAATAAAAGTAAGAAATATGTATTTCTTTTGCCATCCACCTAAGATAAAACTGTAAAACTCTATTAACGTTAAGAATATTAATAATAAATAATAAAAGGAAGCATCAATACAGTAGTTCTAATATCTATTAGAACTGATGCCTTACTTTAAAACAAAAATTTTGGTTTTTTGAGGTCCTGTAAAAAAATTTATAGGTAACCTACCTATACACTTAATTTCAAAATAATGAGTATGCTTTAAATATAGCATAAGAAAGCAAGAAGAAATTACTTTATAATACAATAGTATACACTTCAATATGCAGATACTCAGGCATGTCTAGACTAGAAGACATCATGAACTAATCAGCTTTTGCACTAATATGTAGCCTCGCACTCTCATGTGCACCCTGACCCGAGGGGTGACAGTGAAGGTTCGGATACCCTGAGCAGCGTTGCTGGTGGAGATGCGATTTCTTCAAAATGGGGCACAATTCTCAACGGAATCGCCAACAAAATGCAGTACAATCTTTTCTAAACGTATGTGATCATTGCATTCCTGGAAAATTCAGGGAGAATTACAATGTGGAAGTGTCACTTTCTGTTTGTATGTAAAACAGAGCGTGATAGATGCAGTTAATTACAGACCCCCCTCCACACACACACACACACACACACACACACACACGCCAGCACCTGGGGGCATGGTCTGCAGTTGTGCGGGACCTGGGACAGCTCGTTGCACTGCAGGGCTGCCCTATAGACACTGTCTAGTGTCCCTGGCCATTGTCCTCTAATGCCAGTAGTGTCTTTCCAGTGGCAGGGATGGCCACAAACACTCCCCCTCCCCACCACCACGTGTCCACAACCTCCCACTGCAAACCCCTGGTCTAATATGCGCCAGGCACGCTGCTAGTTTCTCTGCCAGAATCATGGGTGACTTGTTAATTTTTTCCCCATTCCACGAGCGCCACACACCCTCTTACGTGGCAGGCACTGCGCTATGCTTTCGCTATACAGTTGAGAACGAGAAAATCAGTGGCTCCTGACCACAACTGTGAGTGATCCAGCGGAGGGGACAGAGAATGAAAACTTCCAAACAAATGAACCTATAACCACAAACTGCATCAAGTGCCACGAAGGAAAGAATCAGATACTGTGAACCAAGTCGAACACCTGAACCTACTTTAAAGAAGGGTCTCGGGAACGTCTCTCGAAGCCAACAATGTACACCAAGACCTCATGGGTGCCAAGGAGGCAGCCAGGATGGGGGGAGAAAGGTGGAGGCTAGAGACGTAGGCAGCCCAAGGTCACGCTGCTTCCTGAGAGCTGACCCTGTCTGGACTGAAGCATCTCTCGTTCTGAAGGCCATCAACTTTCCAGATGAAAAGCAGGTCGATAATTTCCCCAAAGACACACGAATGACCAGCACGCATAGTAAGAGATGCTCAGCATCATCGGTCATCAGGGAAACACAAGTCAAAAGCAATGGGTACCAGTTCACATGAGAATGACCATAGGGAGGGAGAAAACACCCAGAAATGGAAAATAACAAGTGTTCGTGAGGATGTGGAGAAACCAGAACTCTTAGACATTGCTGATGGGACTATAAAATGATTCAGCCATGGCTGGAGATGGCATGATAGCTTCTCAAACTGTTAACAGAGGGTTACCGTATGACCCAGCAACTCCACTCTGGGGTGTATATGCCGAATAATTAAAAAGAGGTACTCAAATCCATTGGACGTGAATGTTCATGTAGTGCTATTCACAATAGTCAAAAGTGGAAGAAAAATAACCCAAATATCCATTAATGGACAAACAGACAGAACCAGTGGTGATAAATAAATACCTACAAGGGAATATCATTCAGCCGTAAGAAGGATGAAGTTTTGATATGTGCTACAATGTGAAACACTCTCAAAAACCTTATGCTAACTGAAAGAAGGCAGATGCAAAAGATCACATACTGTGCAATCCCATTTATATAAAACATCCAGAATAGACAAATCCATAAAAAGAGAGAGTAGACTGGTGGTTGTAAGGGGCCAGAGGAAGAGAGAGTGGGAAGTAATCTGCTTAACAGACAAGGTTTTACTGCGGAAGGACGGAAATGTTCTGAAACCAGGTTCGGTGGAGGTCGTATAAACTGTGAGCGCACTGACCGCCACTGAACTGTTCGCTGTTTTTAAAAACCAGAGACGTGAATTGTTGTTCACTCTTCAATGGTTAATCTTACGCTTTGTGAATGTCACCTCAATCCATTTTATAAAAAATGAATGGACATGTTCTCTTGCCTTTTTAGCTTCATACCTCACTGCTTTGGAAAAGGCCCCACTTCTCTGCGTATCTTCTGCCAGAGGAAAGTGATAGGTCCAGGTCAAGAAAGGCGCCTTACCACGCGTGCTTTTATGAGAATACCAGTTGAAATGGCAGAGAAACTCCACTTCTCAAGGGCTGGGCCTTTCTGAGCTTCTGTGATGGGGTGGCAAGGGATGGCCGGGGAACGTGGTGCATGAG
The DNA here is from genome assembly GCA_004024845.1 of Tonatia bakeri. Taxonomy (NCBI): domain Eukaryota; kingdom Metazoa; phylum Chordata; class Mammalia; order Chiroptera; family Phyllostomidae; genus Tonatia; species Tonatia bakeri. Next base: position 12,527 of record PVIA01009636.1, read on the forward strand.
GGTCCATGCAGACCTGGTGGGGCAGAACCAGCAGACTGTGGGGACTGCCTCAGGGAGACGGCACTGCAGAGAGATGGGAGGCAGACGGGGCCGCATGCTGGGAAGAAACCACAGGGTAAATGAGGACCAGCAGGGAGATGCTGTCAGGACGGGAATGCAGAGTGGTGGGAGTGGGTACAAGGGTCTGAATGGGTTTGGGGGCAGCTCTCTGTGGTGTGGGCTGAGCAAGAACCTCAGAGACCCAACCCCCAGTCATATTATTTCTACAGACTTCTGATGCGTTTGTTTTCTCTTACAATGTGAAGAAACGTGCGGGGACGGGAAACTTATTCCATCCCAGGTATAAGTCAGAAGTTGAAGTTCATTTTTCCCTGTGAAAGGGAGGAGGCCTGGGCCAGCAGAGAGATCCAGTAGAGGGGCAACCAGTCCCAGTTAGTGAGGATATAGCCAAGCCGAGGGTCCACTTGTCTACGGTCCCATGTCACCTGCTTTCCAGGTCCAGGTTCCCTTGTAAACACCAGGAAACACATTAGTGATTTGGAGCAGAAAGGCATTTAATACAAGAGGCTGTTTCCTTGCATTAAATTGGAAGTCTCCAGGAATAGGTCTGAAGACTGACCATAAGGAACGACTTCTGGTATATCAAGGCATGACTGGCGTGCCAGGGAGCTACTACAAGCAAGAGCAAGGGGCAGCTTTTGGATGCCTGCAGGTCGCCTGCATGTCACACTCCCTTAGTTGCAAGTGCTCTGGAAGCTACTGCAGGGACATTGGCTCTCAAGCCAAGCAGTGATTCTTGACCTATACCAGCCAAAAATGAGTGCTCTGCACTGGGCTTCTGGAGGTCAAGGCTGAAACTGGGTGAGCTAAGGTCACGGCAGAAGCCAACACATCCTCAGTGGCATTTGCCAGCAGGAACAGCAAAGATGTGGCCTCCACCTGACTTCTGCCTCTAAAATGTTGTGCATCGGTATGCAATAGGCCAGAACAGAATGGTATCCAGAAGCTGAGCTGCAAGGGATCCTGGAAAAAGTACTATATTTTTTGGACTATAGGATGCCCCCCTCCCCAATTTGGGAGGACTAATGGTTGTTAATGCTGTTGAGTTCTGTTTACATTTACATTGGTGAAATATTATGTTATTTTTGTTATTAAATATTTGACCACATTTTTTGCTTCAAACGTTTTTTTCCTATTTTCCTCCTCTAAAACCTAGGCGTGCCTTACGGTCTGAAAAAGATGGTAGTTGTTGGCTTTCCAGCCTTGAGGTAGAGAAAGGCACACTGGGAGGGCAGAATGGGCCATAGGCTGGCCCACAGTATATTTCCCGCCTTAGCCTACTGCTAGACTATTCCTTAAAGGCATTACAGAGAGACAGTAGGTCAAGGTGATCTAGAAGCTCAGTCTCTGGTCTTCAGTCTCCTGTAGGTTGCAAAGCTTAAGGGAAAGGGCTGCGTGAGGTTCTGATTGCTTCACTGAATTTCATCTACCTTAAAGAATCTGAGAGTTTCAGAGAGAAAGGGAAATCGTTTGTCCTCACGTTAAAGCTGGAGAAAGAAAGACACAGAGAAATTCAATCCCGTGGTGCAGCACTCAGGAGCAAAATATCCCCACCGAGAAAATAACAGCTGCTATTCTAGAAGGAAGCTCCGAGAGTCATGTTTTCATAGGTTTTAAAAGTGTTCACGGACTACACCGTCGGAGGGGTGACCGAGCAGTGTTTTTGTGCCTGGGGCAAGTTCCAGCTGCCCCTCCAATTTGCCCCCCTAATTTGCCAAACCATGGCAAAACAAACCTGCAATTACAGTTGTATTTTTAAATCGTCTAAGTTTTATGTGGCACTTCCCCCCCACCACCCCCTTGCCACCACCTCCCATACACGGTCTCGCCAAAATGCTGTTATTTTCACAGAGGAAATACAAGTGGGTTTAAAATTACAAGTCACAGTCTAAGTCAGAAAAAGGAAGTGGGTTCTCTGGGGCCATCTCCAGGCTGGACGCTATGCACTTGTCCCAACCTCAGGACGCCACAATGTCCAGCACCTGGGACAGCCAGGTGCCCCTGAAATGTGAGGAGGACCCCTGCTTTCAGTTTTTCCGCAGAGAATTATCATACCTTACTGGCCCATCAAATGTGTGTGCTGAGGGCAGGCTCTGGGCCGGGGCCACCGAAGGGGAAGTTTGGTCCCCAGTTCCACATCATTTAAATGTCAGAAATGTTCTCATGGCCTCCGCTGGTGAAATGTCCCTGACCCACACCCCACTGAAGCTCGTGACATTTTATCTGTTCTAGAAATGACAAAAGACAGATCCCTCTGGGATTCTCGCGCCTCTGCTGGGATTTTCACACCCTCACCATGTTAACATGAAGCAACAGCTGGGTGGAAGAAAGTTGATAAAAATAGCAACGACACCCTGCAAGCGAGCCGCGTGTAAAAGAGGGGAACCAAGTTTTTCATGCAGGGTGGCTCTGATTACTTTTTTCCTGAGTTCAGAGCTGTTTTGTTTCTGAATGCCTGCTTTTTCAGAAAGAGCAAAGTGAGTGTATTTTCCCTCTAAGAGAACGTGGAGAGAGGCAGGCTGCTTCTTTCCTTCCTCGATCTCCACTTGTCAGCAGCTGGCACCCCTGATTGTTACCTTGTAGACCGTGGAACCCCCAAACAATGGAGTTCAACGTTGGGAACTCGGTCGGTCTTCAGGGTTGCTGTGCATTCCTGCAGAGACTTCCTGCTGTTACTCTAGCCTTCCATTCATTAATGTGTAGCTTGCAATTGAACATTCTGACATAACATAGCTGAGATTTTTGGCAGCGGCATTAACCATATTCAAGAGTTTCCTCCAGACGATGTTAAATTTTCATATCCTCATGAATGCTTGCCACCTTCTTTTAATAACTTGAAAAAACAAGTTTCTCTCAGGAACCTCATTGTTCCGATATTTTCCCAAGCACACATTTGCTTCGTTTGGGAGGATGTTAGGTGTGTGTATATTTATAGAGGCTGGGTGTACCCAGGTGGGTTAGAATTTGACATGACTTATAAAAAGTCAGCACTATGAATGGATCTCAGAAAAGTTATTAGAAGTCTAGTATTTTCTTCATACGATCTTATTTTTCTCCTTCTAAGCTGTTGGGTCATTTCACCACAAAATTATATTTCATGAAAAAGGGTATATTCACTACGTCTGACCTATGGAGTTTGAAAATAGCATTTTACCACAAAATAAAAAAATAAAAAGTATAGAAAATGTACAAAGGGGTAGTGGACAAGTGAGGGTTTCCTTCCCTTCCTCACAGTGAAGAAATTATCTGACTATTATTTCAAGAGAAAACATTTCAATAGGAAATTAGTTGGCTTAAACTTCCAGCTGTTTAGACATGTGGAAAGTTAGCCATTGTTGTGAAGATGAAAAAGAACTACAGAGCCAAATGCAACGGGAAGCCCAAATAAATTTATAATTTTTAAGTGTCCACACTAGTGGGAACTTCTCACTCCTCTTGGATGCCTCTTAGTTCTCTAAACCAGAGGTGGGGTTGTTTGCACGCTGAATTACAGCAACACAGTTACTGTCCCCAAAAACTTTAAAACTTAAACATTACGTAATACAAAACGATGTGGCTCACTGAGATTTTTCACCCAAATTATGACATGACTGAGTCCAGCAAGCTCCACTTCTATTTGGACATTGAGATCTCTCCTTTTGTATTTCTGATCTGTCCCTGGACCCAGGGACACGGGGTGCAGGCCAGCCTAGGCCAATACTAGTGGCATCAGTGACTTCATCTGGAATTCACACTGCGAATTCTCATAGCCCATATTTTACAGACGAGGAAGGCGATGCTCAGAGATGTTAAGAAACTTGTCTGAGCTGTGTAGATCTTACCAGGTCCAGCTTGCTGGCTACAATTGTATCGCGGAAGTTCCAATACTGCCTCAATGTCCAGACACATTCTGGAACGCTCTACCACACCCCTTGTTTTAGGCTGGGCATTCTTACTTGGGGGTGCAAAGAGATACTTCCATGAACAATTTCCAGTTAAAATACATGCTCTGCCCCCAGCAGCTAAACTGCGAGGAAGACAGGTCAGCTAAACTGCGAGGAAGACAGGTCAGCTAAACTGCGAGGAAGACAGGTGAGCGCAGGCAATGGAGGCCAGCGGAGCCTCCCCAGGGCGCTTTACCTTGGCCCGCCGCTTCGCACCGGCTCGGACCACTTCTCCAGCAGGCGGAAGAGGTGGTGCCTGGTCTTCGGTGCCTGGTCTTGGGTGCCTGGTCTTGGGGCTCTCCTCCCCTCCGGCTTCCAGAGAGGGAAACCTCTTTCATAGCCCGAAGCGGCCTGGTCTCGGTTTGAAAAGTCCTGTTCCCCCATGTGCCCGCCCCCTGGCCAATCCCTGCAGCTAGGGGAAGGTGAGGCACTGTCATTGGCTTAGCTTTGGTCACGTGCCCATCTGTGGCAGAGGCGGGGCAAAGCGTTTTACCCACTGCGGGGCAGACAGGTGGATGGGGCAGGTGCTAAGAGTGTAAGTCTGGTGGGCTGTCCACATCTTTTCTTATCATGTTAATAAAAAAGGTCCATGACTTGATCTATCTAAACTCAGCTGAAAATAGTCAGGTTCTCCCTATTGAGGGTCATTTTAGGACCGTAGCAGGTGGAGGCTGTTGCAGAAAGTAGATAAATTACGTAATGCATTTGATTTGCTTTGAATTAGGCTTTGTCCCACCTTCGCCACAGATGGTCACGTGACCAAAAGCTAAGCTAATCACAGTGCCTCACCTTCCCCTAGCTGCAGGGATTGGCCAGGGGGCGGGCACATGGAGGACCAGGACTTTTCACTTCACTTGAAACGTCAAATATTATTGAAGAAGGGCACATGAAGTTCACATTTACCAAAACGGGGCCCAGATTAAAAATATTTCAGAGGCAGCTGGCTCCGAGAGCCAGCTTCTCGGCATCGGTGCAATCCATTCCTGTTTGGAAAGAGGCAGACTTGGTGGTGCCTCTAGCTCTCGGTGGGGTTAGTGAAGGGTAAGATCTAAAATGGTCTGCCACGTTCAGAGCAGACAAGGGTGAGGCTACTGCTAGCCCGCACGTCGCGTGCAGGTTCTCGAAAGGGCCCCGTTGCATCCTTCTGGCATCCCAGCAAGGTGCAGGCTCTCGGGGGTTATTTGTCACAGACACACCCTTTGTAAAACGAGCATCTTGGCAACTTGCTGAGACTCTCTTTCCAGGTGCTTCCAAGTTTGCTGCATAGCTAGGCTGTCCGTGGTGCCTCTGTCAAAGCACAGAGACGATTGATGAGATGGTGCTGGCAAAGCCCAGCGTGATGAAGACACTCCTTTCGGTTCTGAAACCTTATTAGGATACCGAGCGTTCTTTCAATCCGGAATCCGCTGGGGAAAACTGGTCATGCTGCAGCCTTGAAAAACGACCAGCCTGTTTTCATTTCCTGCCCGGAGCTGGCTCTCAGCACAAAGCCGTGGCGGAGCAGGGCGGGGAGTGCAGGGCTGGGTGGCCACAGGCAAGACCCCTCGCCAGCCACGGGGACTTGGTTGTGAAATGACCCTGATGATGCTGACCTGCAGGGGTTTTAGGGAGGCCCAGAGGGATGGCCACGCACAGCGTCTGGCACAGCACCTGACCCATGGGATGTGCCGAATTCATGCAGCTAGGGCTTTAAAGGGAAGTGCAAACATCTGCCAACTTGTTTTTATTTTATTTATTTATATACTTATACCCTTAGCTCGGAGGCCTCGCTTTGCTCAGCTTTCTGGATGTCAGCCAAGCTGAATTAACACTGTTATCTTCAGGCCCCTGCAGCTGGCAGCCTCCCCGTAGGTCCCTGAGGCATTCGATGGAGGCTCAGCCGTGTCCTAGGCCATCCCAGGCTGTCCTCACCAGGGGCCCCTTTGCCCACTCGCAGGGGAGACCACACTGACCTCTGTCTCTGGGGTTGGCAGAGGCTGAGATTCTCTGGAGGCAAAGGAAGGTCAACTGGGCTCCGGACACAGTGGAAACACAGAACATCATTCTGTGGGAGTGAAGGAAGGAGCCACAGAAATTCAGATTAGTCGTCTCTGCTGGGCAAACGTTCACCCAGTTTTGCCAGAACGGGCTCAACTGGATGTATTCAATCCATTTGGCAATATCAGCAGCACCGTGGGACGTTGTCCTAAGGTTTTCTTAGGCCGTGCTTCTCCCACTCTGGAGTATATGCTGTGCTAACCCCCTGGGACTTAGTTTAAAGGCAGATTTCAATTGGCGGGGCCTGGACGCCTAGGATACTGCCTGGTGACCACGTCCGAGGAGCTGGGACCACCCATACTTCAGTCTTGGTTTTCGTCCCATGTCCTATGGTTTATTATTTAGCTAATACTTTTTTCCCCAAACAGACCTACCTTTTAACTTCAATAGGAAATCACAGCTTTGAAGAGTGGTTTTTGTTTTAACACACATTTTTTAGCTTGCTTTCATGAGCTTTCTTTTTAAAAATTATTTTGCATTTATAGCTGACATCCAATATTACATTAGTCTGAGGTGTACAACCTAGTGATCAGACATTTATAGTCTTCAAAATGAACACCTAACTGTTACAAGAAGAGATATATGTTGACAATCATTTTATGTTCGCGAATGGTACAGCGCAGCTTCAGATCCTAGCAAACACAGGTAAGAGAAGTTCTGGAGGAAATCACAGCCCAGAAGTTTTTCTCCGTCCTCTTGAAGTACAGCAGATGTTCCTGCAGAAGCACTGGGTGTGCTGGAAGGAAGTCGGGGTAATTTTTAGACAATCTCTTAATTGCAGCCAAGAGCACCTTCCTATGCCCAGTGAGCTGTGTGGGAGCAAAGCCCTCCTATTAACAGTAGGGGCACCTAAAAGTGTGGCACCTAAAAGCTGAATCCAAAATACTTTATCTGCCTGGCCACAGTTTTGTGAAAACCTGTAGAAAGACTAGAGAATAGAAGAGAAAAAGAAAAAACAACAACAAATCCCCTTCCCACTCTGAGGTGCTTGTTTACAAAGTAAAAAGTCCCTGGCCAACCATTTCATTTACAGTGAAATCTAATAATAAGCCATTGTGACTAAATTAAATTTGAGCTTCTTCCGAGGAGATTCCGTGTCCCACATTACCTCGGAACGAAAGAGTTTGGGGCCGTACAATCTGACTCATTCCGAGGCCAGGCCTCCAAAGGTTGGCCCCATGGGGCCACCCAATAAACAGCGTGTTTAGAGCTCATGGTCGGGACCCATGGAGGTGAGAGACCCCTGTGTTAGGGGTCCAGGTAACTCCTGGAGTCTCTGGGTAGGACATTCAACTGAGACTGGCTTTCTGCTCAGAACACCAAACTCTGGATAGCCCTTGACCCAGGCAAAGCTTTCCACCAGAACTCGACCCACTCTGGCCACAGCCTGGAGAAGTTGTGGAGTGGGCCACAGGTGCCTCTCAAAGGCTCTTTGGTCCTATGAACACTGGGGTGTGCCAAATATGCTCACAAACAGGACCCCCAGTCTGAGGGGTCTGCAGGTCTCTCCCTCCCTTTCTCTCTCTCTCTCTTTCTCTTTCTGCAATAAAAAAGCTCAGAACCACCATAAGTGGTCACTCCAAGAACCAGGGTTTGCACCCAGACCCAGTGAGGTTGGCCATTCTGTTTTCATGGAACCGGTAACAATGAAGACCCACTCCCGATGCAGGACCCCACATCTCCCTGTGAGGATCTCCAAAGTTTCTCTGGAAGCTTGCTCCCCAGAGTTTCAGATTTGATACTGGTTCCTGATTGGGCTCATATTATTCACTCAAGTGAATACTCATATTATTCACTTGAGTGTGAATTATTCTCAGAACAAACCTTGGGCCCCTCCTTTCAATGGTGGTGGGAGAGAGGGTGTCCAAGAAAATCCCAAGGTGGGGAAACCTCAGACAGGGGAGGCTGAGGATGCCAAGGACAGGCTCTGAAGAAATGGTCACAGTCTCCCTTCCTCATGTCAGCTGTCTCAGATTGCTGCATTTCTGGCTCTGATTTGCTTGTGTAAACACATCATGCGCTTCCAGATTCGTCTGTAAATTTCTCTGGGGCTGCACTGATGATCTCACTTGCTCGATTTGCCATCTAGTGATCGCATCCAGTAGAAGACATGGGATGACAGTGCCCACAAACGCACAGAAGATGTACGTGCCTGGCTGGCGTAGCTCAGTGGATTGAGCGCGGGCTGCAAACCAAAGCACCGCAGGTTCAATTCCCAGTCAGGGCACACGCCTGGGTTGCAGGCCACAGCCCCCAGCAACCGCACGCTGATGTTTCTCTTTCTCCCTCCCTTCCCTCTCTAAAAATAAATAAATAAAAATAAAATCTTAAAAAACAAAGATCCCAAAGAAGTTAGCTTTAAAAAAAAAGATGTATGTGAATTAATTTTCATGAGCAATGAACACCTGCAATCGCACCGAGATTAGCATTTGTTGTTTTTTTTTTCCCCTGGTCATGCCACCGGTTTGAATTATTAAGATGACCTTTGAAAGAATTCACAGAGCTGGTCCTTTATAGGGCTTCTGAAGTGACGCACTTCCATGTGGTTGGTTCTGCAGATAGAAAGATTAGGTCAGTGATAGCATCCCGGCGTTTCCTGTTGGCTTGGCCTTCCTCACCCAGACAGGTTGTGTCTGAGAAGCGAGCGCAGCCCATTGGTCGGAACACGTGGAGTCTGGGGATTTGGGCAGTGAGGCGGCGCGCCGGTGTCGGGGCGGAGAGCGTGACGTCTGTGTTCCTGAGCGGGATGTGATTTCCGGCTGAATGACCTGGGCGCTTTCCCAGCCTTTACTTCAGCCCCAACTGTGTGTTCGGTGCTGCCGACATCTCTTTTAAGAGCTCCTCACAACAATCGGAATTAATGAGGCTGTTTGGTTTCTAACCACAGGAACCCCGTGCCATTAGCCGGGGAGGCCAACCCCAGCACGCGGAGATTGTGAGAACCGCACGGAGGGGCAGCCGCTGCCTCCGGCGTCTCAGGTGTGCACCCACGGGTGAGGAGCAGCCAGAATGGCACCAGATTCCAGTATTTGTTTCTCTTCTCACCACGTTTCTTTTTCGTCATCTGATGGCTCACTCTCTGACCTTCCCAACAGGCTGCAAAACAGCGGTGACTGCTCCCCTGGGGGAGGTGACCTTTAAGTGGAAATGCTGTCCATGTGGACAAGAGACCAAGTATAGACCCACAGGGAGCTGCCTTGCGTCCCCACTCAGCCTTGGCGTTCCTGTCCCTTCCTGTCCCCTTGCTGATGAATGAGGGGAGGTCTCCAACAGAGGTCTTCACCTCTCCCCCTTGTCTGGACAGATTGCAGCAGAGCCTGGTTTCATCTCCGTGCGCTGAGGCCCATTATTGAATCACTGTCCCCTTGGCCACTCAAGCACTCCTGGGCACCATGGTCCTTCCCCTCAGTTTTGTCACATTTTCCAGTCCTCGTAAGTCCTCAGAGGAAGGGCCCCCCACAAGAGAGAGTGCTTTGTTGTGGCTGTCATCTCTCCCACCCCCGCCAGCAGCCTCTTCACACTTGTCACACCTCTGCTCTCCTTCCCCAGGGCCAAATATCTTCGCCCCCTCAGCCTTCCATGCACCTGCTGGCTCTAGTTCTCCGGCAGGGCTTCTGAGCTGATCAGAGAGAGACCCTTCTCAGCCCCACTGGAGAGCATTTCTTATGTGAAAAGAAGACTCTGGTCCCCTGTTTTGGCTTCCCCGCCTCTTTACTTGGAGAATTGCCACTTGTATGAGTCTGTAGGAGGAAGACCACCTCTCCCATCCGTGCCGTGATGCTCCAATACCTCCTTTCCCAGACTGCCTTGCAGCTGGGGCTCAGAGCAGGGCCTGAGCCGAGGCACCAGCTCAGAGGCTCAGGAGGGAAGGGCTGGTGGTGACCACAGCAGCTGTGGCGGAGGTGGCCGAGCACACCTCCTCCAGCAGAAGGCTTCGGTACCCCGGGTAGCAGTGAGGCTTCCCCAGCAGCCCAGATCTGGTGTGGTCAGACATGCTGTTCCTCAAAGACCAGCTTTGAACCTGTCCTCCAACCCTCTGCACAGCTCTGCTAGCTACCCCACATTCTTTTAAGGGACCCCTTTTCTCGTAATTGAGCCAGATTTGGTTTCCGCAGCTTTGCTACCAAGAGCTTTGCTGCAAAAAGCACCTGCCACCGTCTACCTGAAGGGATATCACAGCCCTTGTCCCCGAAATTTCTTTCCTTTATCCTATTTTCTTGGCTGGCCTGCAGCCTCTACACAAAAAGGAAAGGAAAGTCATTTGAATTTCTAAGTGGATTTTTTTTTTTGACAGTGACAGTAATACCCTTTAAAAAGCCAGGGCTTCGGTTTCTTTAACAAATACATTGAAGGGGGGCTGGGGAAAGATGCAGGGGAAGCCAGCCTCCTGGAGGAGTCGCACATGTACCATGACACCAGAGCATGGGCCACAGGTGGTCTCCCAGAGCCCCTAGCACCCCAGGGTAGGACAGCTGAGGCCAGAGGTGGGGGGGAAGGAGGGCACAGAGGGACCTGCTTGGATCTGGCAACTGGAGGGCAGCGGCGTCACAGAGACAAGCGTGGTAGAGGGAGGTGCCGATGTCCTGGGGCCAATGAGCATCGAACATCTTGGCTGCAACCACACAGCACCTCCCAACCCGTAATGTATTCTCCTCTGACTTCATGCCTAGAAAGAAGGGAGGGAAACAGGAATGGAAAAAATGACCCATTCGGTTTTTACCCAAAGGGCACTGAAAAAAAAATCTGGGAGTGGCTGAACAGAAGCAAGGCCTTAGGAGCTCAGTTTGGTCATATTGCAGAAAAGGAAAGGAAGCGTGAGTGTGCACAGTTCACGCCCTGCTCCCCGCCTGGGGTTGCCTGGGCCGTGATATGCACTGGGTTCTGGAGTCGGGTACAGAGGGGGATTGAGGAGCATGCTTTCTCCAACGAAGCTTCATCTTTCCAGGCTTTCTGAACTGGAGGCGGTTCGCATCTCCGAGTTTATTGGCAAGAAACACATGGCTGCAAATTGGTCTTGAAAAGTAATGCCTCCAGGCAGATGACGCAGAAAGGCCAGGACCCTTATTCTGGGAAACCCTCCGCTCTTCAGGGAACAACAGTGCTGCCGTGAATGAGAACGAGGCCGCACAACACCAAAGGAACCGATGCGTTTCCCTCCGCCTCGGCTGCCTCGGCCTCTGCTCTTGGGCAGGCAGACTCAGAGGTTGCTGGGAGCCCACTGAGGGCATTTCCAAAGAGATTGGCATTCCTGGGTGTCCGGGGCTAGTCCTGGAGCCCCAGTTTCCATTGCAGGGCCCTGCAGCCTCATGTTGTTCTAGAAGAGCTCAGGACAAGTGGACAGATCGACCTCGACTCTGCCTCTTGCTTCCATGGTGCCTTTCCTTGGACTCCGAGATGATGATGCATGTCGAGCTGCTCCTGTCCTGAACCTTCGAGGACAGACGCCCTGCCTGTGGTGTGTCCCGGGCAGCCCCCTTGTGGTCCAGGAAGCCCCACTTTATACCAGACTGGGGGACTGTGTCACGTGGCACCAGACTCCATGGCAGCAGATAGCTGGTTCATCTCCCAAAATGCTACACCTTTTCACACAGCGCTGCTCAAATTGGGGTGCCCCCACCCCTCTTCCCTGCCTACCACATTAGGAGGCCCTGGGCTCTCCCCACGGCCCAGGCAGGGGTGACATCAACGGTGCTGTCTTAGAAGCTCCGGGGAGCTGAAGATCCACCCCTTTACCTAAAGCCAGACTCTGACTGGTGCAACCTGGGCACTGACCAGACATTTGATGTTACGGGGTCATCGGACCACTCCAGGCCTCTGCTTCCTCTTTTGGGAGCAGCCGGGGCTGGATGGTTAAGGCTGGTCTGCCACTGCAGCCCGCTTCTGTGATGCTGGCTTGCTTCCCGGGTGGCTCACTTGTGCCCCGGCTTTTGGAAGGAGGCCTCGGTTTCTCACAGGGCAGACTTTTCCACAGGTCCACCTGAGCGAATGTCCCCACAGTATGGCAGCCGGCTCCCCCTGGAGCGAGCCACTCAGGAGAGGCAGGCAGAAGCACCAGTGTGTTTATAGCCTAGTCTCAGAAATAACGCACCCCCATGGTGCCTTATTTTATCGGTCACACTGACTGACACATCCCCGGAGGGCACTACCCAGGAGCATGAGTACTCAGAGGTGGGGGAGACCGGTGGCCATCGTGGGGGCGGGTGGTCATCATGCTTGCTGTCCGAGTTTAGTTAGGCTACACATGCATTAATGAGACATCCGTTTGGAGATTTCTTAGCAGTGCCTTCCTCGGGATCTCTCTCCTGCCCCTGTGTTGCCCAGAAGTGGATGGTTCCCATGAAGCTGGAGAAAAAAGAAAGTCCTTGTAGGACGCAGAGCGATGCTGGCTGCAGAGTTCACAGAGGAACAGGAGCCGAGAAGGGGATCAGAGGCCGAGACTCCTGGGAGTGGCCGGGGCGCAGTCCTCATAGAAGGGGCAGTGCAGGAGCTCCAGCTGGGGCTGCGTGCAGGAATAGGTGCTTTTTTCTTCTTTAAAACAGGGACTACATCCTTTCTAGTTGCCACTGGCACGAGTGTGTCGAGACGAATACCTTGAATTCTACGAATGTGCTTGCTTTTCTCATCCCTCTCTGTGATTTTCCCTTATTTAGCCACGGCTTCCATCACTTTCCTGAGCAGTGGCTGGAACGGAGGAGAGGGGAGAAACCAGAATGAAGCAAGAACGCCCGGCGTCCAGCTTCCAGACCAGCTCAGAAACCATAGGGTTGCAAGCCAAGTGTTTCAATGGCAAGATCAGGCCATTGGGAGAGGAGAGGTTTTCCTAGGTTCACATTCGAGGTGCATGAGTGAGGAGACTTTGCTGGCCACCCCGGAGCGAGCTGGGTGGGCACTGTGGCCTCAAAGGGGCCCCAGTCCCACAGGGCTTGGATGGGAGGAGGGGCAGAGCCTGCCATGTGGGCATCAGCAACGATCAAACCTCATCAACCTGAACACCCTATCCCTTAATTGATGACACCTTAATTTTAGAAAGGAAGAATATGAAACATACTCCTTTCTCAGAGTTTTGGTCCAGAGCAGATTAGCCAGGCAGACAGAAGGAACCCACAAATCCCAGAGGCTCTGCACCTTCCCTCTGTCCCTCAATGCATTTCAATGCACACCCACACGCGTGCACCCCTGTATACCCAGGGGGTGACCCCACAGCATGTCGCTGTCTCACCAGGAGCCCACGGAACCCCCCCCCCCCGAACTGCCCCTCCACTGGCCCCGCCCATCACCCTCGTCACCCCTGCGCTGGTCTTTAACTGCACCAGAGTCATCTCCGGTCCTAAACCTCAGCACGCCCTAAATCACTGTGCATGTGTGTGTGTTTCAGCAAAATACGGATGCTCTGGAAACCACGTTCCCCTCTAAAGGCCTCCTCCCTCCTTGTTGACTCCTCCGGGCTGAGCCGGCTCATGAATAACGCAGCTCCGTCTCTCATCTCAGTTACAAATGTGGACGCCTCCTCGTTGTGGAGGATCGGACTGGCCTCTTTTGTGTCGCTTCCTTGTTTCTCACGTCTGGCCAGTGGCCACCACCCTAAACTGGCCCCAGACAAAGGACCAGCCTGACCCTCTGGGCAGGAGGATTTGTGCTGGGCTCAGTCACTTGGTTAAACGCTCCTCGAGTTCCCGCTGCCTCTCTTCACCGAAAGCAGGCTTGGCAGGCCTGCCCTCTGCCTCCAGGCTGTGCGTCTGCGTGGGAGGCTCCTTTGTGTCCACGGTTCCCAGGGAACAGCCTTTCCCCCCGGGGTTCATGCACATACACCATGTCACCAGCCCCAGGGGACCAAGGTATCTGACATCAGTGTCCAAATCTCAATGGTTCTGAGTCCCTGCCTGCTTTCCTGTAGGGATTCTGAGGCTCATGCTCGCCACAGATTGACCAGTCAGACCCCAGGATTGCCCCCGATGTTAGCTAGGAAAACCGGATGTCCGTAAAGCCAGACCCTGCTCCCACTGCCCGCTCTGTCCCTGCAGCCCAACTCTGCTGGTGGCCTCGGTGAGGCCGAGCCTACCTGGGGTGGAGGCTGGGTACTTGCCATCCTTCCTGCAGGGAAACAGATGCTCCCAGGCCTCTGGAAGGAACCAGTCCTGCCGACACCTTTGATTTGTGTCCAGTGAATCCCCTATCAGATTTCTGACCTCCAGAGCTGTAACATAAAACGTGTGTGTTCGTCTGAGCCGCTAGGTGTGTTGCGATTTGTTATAGCAGCAAAAGGAAGCTAATAATACGCTACAGAAGTCAGCGGCCGGTGGAATGACATCTTTCCTGTCCTGAATGAAATGAAGGGCAAGGTGCTATAAGAACTTAAATAAGTTAATGAACTGCCACTTGGGTCACCAGGCCCCTTATCTGTCTCTCTGTATCTTTAGAGCTCAGGGGTCTCATCATCTAAACCCAGCGAGACCTTCTGACACAAACTCGGACACCTCAACCTGTCTGAAAGACAGAGTCCATTCAAACCTCTTGACCAACCCCACTGCACCTAACACACACGTAGTTAATGAAAGCAGGAGACAACATTGAAAGTTAATTAATGAGTTTGCTTTTCTCTTTTCACACTTCCTCGTCAGTGACCTCCCGGTTTAGCAAGGGGAGAAGAGAGATTATTTATAGTCCAATTACAAAGACAAAGAGATTCCCTGACTTCGAGGGTAGACTCTCAAAGCCCATTCCTGAAACAAGTAAGTCTGGAAATTGGAAGGGCCAGGTACTTGCGAGAAGGAAGTATTGCAAGTTCCAAAAGCATCTGGTCCCCCACAAAGAACCAAAGCCAGGAAGACTAAACGTGCATCGGTTTTGTTTCATTGTGATAAAAGATACCTAACACAGTGTGCCCTCTTCCCTGTTTCTTAGTGACACTGTAGTTTAGTGACACCGAGTGCGTTCACAGGGTCCTACAACCATCACCACGACCCAGCCCCAGAACTTGATCATCTGCCCTCACTAAACTCGGAAACTATGAAAACCCCCTCGTGCCCCTCCCCCAGCCCCTGGCAACCACCACTCGACTTTCTGCCTCTGGATCTGACTCCTCCAGAAGCCCCCTATCAGCGCGGAATTTTGGTTTTAGGCTGTGGGAGGGGAAGGCAGAAGGATATGACATATGCGCACTTCCCTGCTGCACAGAATGCGACACATCCCATTTTCCTGGGCTAAAGGGACAGTCTGAAGACAGAAGGTGAGTGAGAGACCTGAGTGTGTAGTCTCTGTGCCCCTGCCCCTGGAGGGAGGGATGACAGGGACCGCCAGCAGGCTTGGGGATCCCCGGACGGAGGGGGCTTGCTTCTCGCCAATAAAAGGAAGCCCACATGCCCTCCAGAGGGCCCAGTACCTGTGACAAGGTTGCACACAGGTGTCCCCATGGTCTGTGTGCCACTGGGAAAGACTGAGTTCTCCAAGGAGACTGAGGTCGCTGGACTGAACTGCAAACTCCGTGTCTCTGTGCTCCTGGAGGGATGAGGTGGATCTTCTCCCTACCGCTGAGTGGAAACAGAATTCATCAGCAAATTGAGTTCTGCTGTAGATGATAAGAAAATTGACTTTCCTGCACATCTGAGTTGTGGCTGTAAGTGTTATTCCTTCCACGAATACCATGGCTCAAGAGACCCCTTTGTCGCCCTGGAGGGGTTCAAGGCTGGCTGGCGTCCCTTCTGGGCTGTTTGGCTCTGAGTGGGATGGGGCACACACAGGAGTGGGAGAGCCATGTAGAGCACTATTTTGGGTCTCTCCCGTGGGCAGGGTGCCACACGCACGTGCCACGCTCACTATGGACAGCCGTGCCCGGCACACGGCCAGCCACCACCTCCTGCCATTCAGGCCATCTGCAAACGCCCGTCCGCACTCTCCCTCCTGCTCCAGGAAAAGTGTGTGGACATTGCACATCCTTCCTGTCACAAAACATGCACAGACAGAGGGAAGAGGACAAAGGTGGGTTTATGGGGCCTGGGGTACCTTGGAATCTACAGTTCATTCCTGCAGCCCGTGCTTGGGGACGTGGCTGCGTGTTTTCTGCCTGGCTGGGCAACCAGCCCATGGAGCACAGTGAGGAGGGGGTCTGGGTGCTTCCAGGGCCTGGATGTCTTAGAGAATCTGCAGGATTCTTGGCCAACCTGTCAGCCTTCCTCTCACTGCCGTCGTATGGGAGCTCCTGAAGGCAGGCCTGCCGGGTTACGTCAAAGTCCTCCACCCCCCTGTGGCCTTCCACACGGGCATTCCCCTCCCCTCTACTCCGAGGCTGTGGTCTGTGAGCCCACTCTCCCTCAGCTGCAAAACCTACAAAGCAGAGGCTGGCAGAGAGGGAGACATGAGAGGCCCCGTGGAAGTTCAGGACCCATTGGGCTGAATGACAAAGAGAACCAAGGAGGGAGGAAATGATAGGTGGGCGGGGCCAGGCTCCGAAAGGCAGCCACCAAGTCTGGCCTCCTCCAGGTCTGACCCTTCCGTGGAGTGCTGTCACTGGACTGCAAGTGCTGTCGCTTGGGCCTGCTGGGCCCTGTTGCTAGTGGCTTTGTATACCCAGAGAAGAAGTCCACAAATTCTTCAACCTTCCTTCCGCCAAGGAGCAGGTCCCCTCCCCTTGAATCTGGTGACTTGCTGTGACCAGTGGAAAGAAGCTTGACCTCCAAGGTACTCAGAAAAGGCCACGCATTTCCACCTGGTTCCCTGAGGACACCTGCCTTTGGAACCCTGAGTTGGTGTCATGGGAGGGCTTGCTTCCTCCCCCCACAAAAGTCACTCACTGGAGTACTAACCCTCAGTACCTGAGAATGTGACCTTCTTGGGAAATAGGGTCAAGTTCAACTGAAGTCAGTAGGGTGGGCCCTAACCCAATATGATGGATGTCCTTATAGAAAGGGAAAATTGAGACACTGACACATAATGGAGGGACGATGTGAAGACACAGGAAGAAGACGGCCACCTATAAGCCAAGGAGAGAGGCCTGGGACGACCCAGTGCTCAGAAGGAGCCAGCATGCCTAGATCATGACTTTGGACTTGCAGCCTCCAGAACCGTGAGACCATACATTTCTGTGGCACTCTGAGCCTCTCCGTCTGTGGCACTTCAGTGTGGTGGCCCTAGCAGACAAATGCAGTTGCCTCGTGCGAAGTCCACACTCTAGTCCCAGCCATATAAGGAGTCCATGTGTAAATATTCTGGTGACGGTCCAGCTGAGGTCCCAACTGACAGCCAGCATCAACCACCAGACACGTGGGCAAAGATATCTCCAGATGCGTCTGGCCACCGGCTACAGATGACCTTCCCTGTCCATTCACATCTTTGCATGTCCCCAGACATCACAGAGCAAGGGGATCCTCCCGCACCCCTGACTGAATTCCCGACACACAGAAGAATCTGGGAAGATAATCAATAGGGTTTCTCAGGGACAGTTTTGAGTCTCCGTGCTGCCGTGGAAATGGGAGCAATGGCACAGCCAGTGAGGGCTGGCCGGGGGCCCCTGAGGCTCCGGAGCACAGGTCTCCACATGCAAGCTCAGCAGCCCGGCTGTCTCTGAGTGCGTCTGGCTAGGAGGATCTTTGCTGAGTCTTGTCTCTAAGCAAGCAGGGCTGGCCCACATGGGCCATACTCTGGTTAACCCATGAAGACTCTGGCCTCTGAGGAAGCCAGCAAACCTCAGCCTTTTCTTCAAGCTTGTAGAGCAGGCCAGGTCCCCAAAGGCAACCACCACGTCTGGGCTCCTCGAGGCCTGATCACGTCACAGAATGCTGTCACCATAGGTATTGCTTGAACGCGTGTCCACGGTCCTTTGGCTAATGGCTTCATTTACTAAGAGAGCTGCTGAGAGGCACAATATAATCTGGGTGTCTGCCTGGGTTTAAATGATTGGCTGGGCAACCTACTAGCTGTATGACCCTGGGAAAGTCATACTACCTCTCGGAGCCTGTTTCTTCCTCGGCAGCATGGGAAAATAATAGCACCCACCTTGCAGGGGCTCTGAGGAGACTTAGTCAGGAGTTTCTTGTGGAAGCACTGAGTCAGCCCACAGTGTGCATGAAGCAACTACTGTGGTTATGCATCAGTATCCACCTTTCGCTTGCAGGGATTTTGTCTGTTTTCTTCAAGGCTGACTGGTTTAGTTCCTGGGAGCGTCCCTGCAGAGGGGGGAAAAGGTAGCTTAAAATAACCCCAAGAATGTTGAGCCCTTTCAAAGGTTCATTGAAAAAATAAATAAGGAGTCCAGACAAACCTAAAGCGGCATTGTCATTACGGGTTTTATTGTTCCAAACAGCCTTGAAAACCTGTAGCTTTGAAGCTACAAAGGGTAGCAATTAGGCCCCTGCTAAAGTCATCACGGCAGCAAAGCCTGGCCACGGGGCACAGCGCTTCACTTCCTTCCCCATTTGCGGCCACCCCAGTCTGGTGTGTCTGCACGTCGTCCAGACTGGGGGTGGGGGGGCCCAGGAAGGAGGGGTGGGCGGGCTGCGCGACCCCCTCCTCACACGCCATCGCAGGAAACGCTGCCTGCCACCCCCACGCCTCCCAGAACGTGCAGGAGGACAGGGTGACTCAAAGTGAACCGTCTCCTCCCTCCACCCACGCCCCCCCCACCCTGCGAGCTGCACCCTGGCAAGCCCCCTCTTCTGAGGGCAAGACTGAATCACACTGCTCAGGGGCCCTGGGATGCTCGCGAGCCCCTTGGCCAGGCGCCGGCAAAGGGAGCAGACTGCAGGGTGCCTTTCTGGATGGCGGCAAATTCCCTCCGAGCAGCAGCCTGCCGCACGGCACGGCGGCACTTTGTCAGAAACGATCTCTGGGCCGGGCGGGCTGCTGGCAGGCGGCTGCTGGCTGGCGGCTGAGTCCCCTCCTGCTCCACGCGGGGCAAGGCTTGTCCAAATATTTGGCTTGATCCTGCTTTCTGATTCATCCTGTGCAGGAACCTCTGTAATTTCATCTGCTGCGTGACTCAGACGAGAGCTGAGCACAAGCGCGGCTGCACCCGAGGCCAGGCCTGCAGCCAGCGCCCCTGCTCCCCAGGCCGGCCTCCTGGGCTTGCTGAAAGACGCGGGCGCTCTCCCCAGCCACCAGCCTCCGATTAAATCTCTTTTGTCTGAGATGATTAATGGAGCCCCAAACACGCCTGAGCACAAGGGTGTGAGGTGCACTTTGTACCTTTTCCAAGTTGGGTTTTTTTTTTATGCTAAATCCATTTGCATCTCATAAATTATATTGGCTCCCAAATGAAAGGTTCCTGACAGCAGCAGGCAGGGTGTGGGTTCCACGAAGACGTTTTCCCCTGTCATCCCCTCTCTTGCTCTGAGACCCTGAGAGAGAGCCTGCTTGTCTTCCAGAGGAGCAGGGGAGGCAGGAGATTGACCTAGATTCCACATGGGCAAGACAGGTATAGCCGGCTGGCCTGTCTTCAAAAGGCTGCCTGGGCCCAGGATTCCAGGGTTCTGGAAGGAGCCGGTTGGAGGAGGCTGTCCACTGGTCTTGCTTGAACCCACCCTCTCATGGGGGACAGGGTCATTTTCTCCTTCAGCAGGTTCGTCTGCTTAAGAAAGGCCACGAGTTGGGCTGCTGGGACTCTTGAGCCCAACGCCCACCCCCAGCTGGTGTACCTGGGTGACGCCACCTAGATAGGGACACGGGGGAGGGTGTGACTGACAGCAGAACCACGTTGTCCCCTGTGCAAGTGTGCGGGGCAAGGGAAGGGGCCTCTGAGGAGCAGGGATGAGTGCAGACAGCAGCTCAGCAGCAGGGCCTCCAGGAGCCAGAGATGAGGGGTTTTAAAGCCTCTTTCCGTCCCTTTCCAGCTGTGTGGCCTTGGGCAAGTTACTTGCCCTTTCTGAGCCTCTCTTTCCTCATCCACTCTTCCATGCAATGCCCATTTTCCGAGTGCCCCTTCTCTGTCAGGCCTGGCCCCGCCCCCTTGGCATCGACATTGGAAACGCTACACCAATGTACACAAGCACGCATGTAGGTGACACGTAAGATGGAGTGGGACAGAGAGCCACGAGGCGCTCAGCAAACCCTCGGGCTCTGCTCTGCGGGCTGGCGGCGACCGGGAAGGCGAGAGGGCTCAACCAGGGGACTGAGAAGGTACACACCGTGCAGCAGGAGGACTACAGAGGACGACCCTGACGCAGGAGCGCGTCCAGGCAATACCTGGTGGGGGCTCAGGAAACGTCACTGCTGTGGTTGCTATTATGTAGTCCCAGCAATAGGCTTGCGGGGCGGCGGGAGGCTGAAGGGAAGAATGAAGAAAAGCCGGGAGGAAGGTGGCTTCAAAGCCAAGGTGAAGGGCGCACTGGCACGCCGCAGCGGGCGCCCCATCATTTCCCACCACGCCACGTTCCCTCCGTTCCAGCCTCCCAGGGGCAGGTGGCAGCACTCACCCAAAAGGTCAGCCTGCTAGGGTTTCATGAGTGGGCATTCCAGGCCTGGGGCCCGCACAGGGAGCACCCAGCCCGTGGTCAGGTCTCCAAGTTCCCGTTGAGGGCCAGCTGCTGGTGCTTCAGCCCATCCCAGTTGGCCTCAGCTGCCGCCAGGCAGGGGCGGGGTGGGCGAGGCAGGAGAGAGGCCGGCCTCGGGGCAGCTGTCCTGGCCAGGGAACCTAAGCCACCCTCAGGGGCCCTGCAGGCCCCGCAGGGAGGACATGCCGTGTGTGAGTGTGTGTTTGTGTGTGTGTGTGTTTCAGTGTAAATGTGTGCATACCTAAATGATTGATTCAACTTAGGTGCTTTTTATTTTATTGCCTTTAATTTCACGAGATCCTGGGCGGGGGCTGCTGTCCATCCCCGTTTTAGGAGTGAGGAGAAACAAGACTCAGGGAGGTGCGGGAAGCAGGGGACAGAAAAGTTCGGACTGTGCTGAGTACCTGTGGGTGACGGCCAGGAAGCAGGAGGGCGCGGCCAAGGCGTTGGAGTTGGCTGGGCCCCTCTGCCCAGCTGCAGCTCTCCTATGGCACCACCAGGAGAACCGAAAGGACTTTGTCGTGTGTCCTGTTTTCAAGGCTGAAAGAGAGTCCACGGAAGGAGAGGCAGGTTAAGCCAGGCCCCTGCTGGCCTCCCTGCCCACATCTGCAGGCCCAGCACCATGGCCGGTCCATCCACCGCACCCTGGGCTCCCGCAGGAACTCTGCAGGTGCAGGGCAGGCTCCATCGGAAACCCACACTCAGCACTTTCCACGGCCTCCTGCTTCCTCTTTTGCTTCGGGACACCATTTGGGTCCGCACCGGCCTCTCCCGAGGACACGGCGTGCTTGTCTGGGGCCCCGGGGTGCCAGGCACAGTGAACTGCCACTGTGAGCCCCCCCGCCTCGTTTCCCACCTTTATTTCCATTAGGGAAACAAAATGCGTGGCAAGCCAGGCCAGGGCACGGCCTGGACGACCCGTCCGCAGCGGGGAGACACAGCTGAGAAACGCCCAGGCTCTCTGTGGCCGCCGTGCAGGCGGCCATGCGATGACAGGGCAGAAACCCCGCCTGGGCCTCAGCTGCTGTGGCTGGCCAGCCAGCTACAGAGCATTCCTTCAGTGTTAGGTGGGGACAGACCTCCAAAGGCAGCCACAGAGTAGGGCAGGGATGGGCTGCTTTACAGAAACAAATGAAAGTCGCCCTTCTATCTCAGGGAGGTTGAAAGACACCGAGAGAATGAAATCTTAGATTCCAGCTTCCTGAGAGGCTAGGGCGCAAGTCTCTGTCTTTGTTCCCCTCCCTTTGTCTCGGGTGAGCGTCCCTGGTCACGCTGTACCTGCGGTTTTATTGTCCCCCGTTTGGGAGTGGGCCAGGATAAGATCAGGGAGCAGAATTTCACAGTGATGCTGGTCTAGCACTACAGAAGTCTAGCATCTAGACAAAGCAGGAGCAGGCGCTTAACACACGCCTTGGAGGGCTTGTGACTGGCGTGGGCTTCCACTGCAAGGTGAAGGCTTTCCTGGGAGGTGACGCACACAGAAGGCAGGGTGGTCCTGGGGCTCGGGGCCATCGAACGAGCAGGGCTGGGGCCTTGAGCTGCAGCCCTGACCCGTGCAGCTGCCGGGGGATGGGGGGGCTGCTGTCCCATGGCCACCCTCTGGGACCTGCCAGCAGTGAACATACCCCCTTGCTCACTCATTTGGAAACAAGGACAGACCCTTGCCCCTCTCACTTTGTCCCCCCACCCCCCTCCATTTTGCCACCATGGGTAGTACCCCCAGGACCTCCCTCAGTACACAGAAGTCCCACAGTGCTGGAGATTCGGGGTTCTCGGGAGGGCCCCCACCCCATGAAGCTGGGGGAAGGCTGGTTGGCCTGACCCTATGCTGAGCACACAGTCCTAGCAGTGGTGGGGCCTCGGAGACTGTGGCATGTGTCAGTGTCACAGTGGAGGGCCTGGCAGTGCCAGCACCAGAGACGATGGGACCCTGAGTTGGGGGAAAACAATCTGAGGAAGGATAGTGGAATCCTGGGCAAAGGATAAAACAGAATGCTTGAAATACTTGAGGCAAGTCGTGGGGGGAAGGAGTGTCAGGACAAGCCAGCCACCTGCAATCCTTGCTCTGTTTTTTTTCGGGGGGGGGGGCGGGGGTGTGCAGCCGTGATGAAAACCTTCAAGTGAAGTCAAGGTCAGTGGGCAACCCTGAGTCATTCACCACACACAGATTACTAGGTTAACCCAGAACGGTCTCGACAGACGCATTACACCCAGAAGCCGTGTATGTGTCCTTGGGGGTGACATTGAAAGGCTGAGTTATCGCAGGAAGAGAGGGACGCCTGCTTACTTTTGAGAGGGCTTCGTTACTGGGTTCGACGTCCTTGGGGGTTAACTCCTTCGGCCCGCCTAGGGCCCGAATGAGCATTCCCACCTTGACTGAGTATAAGTGGACAGGCTCCCTCTCTCCCAAGCCCCTGGGACCCTTGGGGAGGATCCTGGAGGAGTAAAAGTCTAGAGTTTCAAACGGGTACATCCTCCTCTCCCGGGACTGATGGGCACTGCTGGTTGAGAGCGACAGGAATTCACCCCGAACAAGCCGACAAGTTGTGCTGGGAGGGGACTGGGCACTGGCTATCAGGGCACCAGATACCCACAAAGAGACCCCACTCCGAGGCCTGTTCACTCTGCCTCCGAAATATTCCCTCAGACACATTTTAAATATATTTCTCAAACCTGTCTTGCCTCTCTGGTTCCCTGACCTCGGCCTTATGATGTGGCGTCAGCTGCTACAGCAGTGGTCCTCCCAATGCCCTCCCCATCTTCCCCTACCCGCCCCCCACCCGGGACTCACTCCCAGAAACACACACGGACCTGGTGCCGCGCACGTGCACAAACCTCCGATGGCTCCCACGGCCACCTGCAGGACAAGAGGACTTTCACATGGCACCCCAAGCTTGCTGCCTGGCTCCGTGCCCCCACTTCTGGTTTCAGCCTCAGGCTACGTCTGCCTCCACGCTGTGAGCTAGGCTGATGCTCTCACCGGGAAGGCCACCTGCTCTTGCTCTACCCGGCTCCCCCTTACGTATCATTTCTCAGTGCCCTAGTCAAGCACGTGCTCCTCTCTGAGGCCCCACAGGCCTCCAACAGCTATGACCTGCAGGATCTCATCACCCTGGTGATGGGACCGCTCGGATGGTAGGGACTGGGGCTGCCCAGTGCCCACTGCAGAACCTGCGCCATGACTGGGCGTCTCCTGAAATCCTGCTTTGCCGGCCGGTGCCTCCCGCCCCTCCGCTGGCTTCCCGGAGGCAGGGAAAATCCCGGCCGACCTAATTTCCTGTTCCCCAGCTCCACTCAGATCCTCTTTGTCCCAGGCCCTTCCTCTCCGGAGAGCTCCTTATCTGAGGACGCTCCAGCGCACAGCAGCAGGCCTGGCGGAGCCATCCTGCCGATTTCCGGCCTGGGCCGCTCTGGGTTGGAGTCAGAAGCGCTGAGATCGGAGCCAAGCTTTGAATCTCTTCCCAGCTCAGTGACCTTGGCCATGGCTTCCACCTTTGCTCAGCCTTGCTTTCTTAATCTGTCAAATGAAGTGTTTTCTTGTTTAGTGCAAGTTTTTTGAAAAGAAAATTGGGTCTTTCGACCAGTCTTTCCTTGCGAGGGAGGCTCTGGATCCTATGGAAACCTGTTTTAGACAACTCCTTCCGAGACAAATTCAGCAGGACAAGGTGGCAGGGTGAGGCGGAGTATGGGGAGGGGTCCTGCCCTGTTCCTGCCAGGAAGAGGGAGAGGTCCAAGTTCACCCCTTGGCCCCTGTTAACATCCTAGGGGCGGGGGCCCCGTGTTACTGCTGGTCCAGGGTAAGCACTGCAGCGCCCTACTCGGCCTGAACTGGCACTAATCACCCCATGGGAGGGGGAGGATACCCCCTCAGTGCTCCCCATACTCTTCACTGACAACGCAGGGGTGGGGAGCACAATGGTTTTCCTTTTTGCAAATCGCTACATTGGTCCTTTGTGCTCAAGTTTCTAGAGTCTCGGAGGTGGAACTACAGTGCTTTTCAAACTGCTGCTTCCATGGGGTGCTCAGACTTCAAGGGGGAGCACAGGGAGCTTCAGGAGGTGTCAGATGGGTGGGCCCACCCCACCCCACCCCACCCCACCCCACCCCACCCCACCCACATGGGACTGGAGGTCCTTCTCTCGCCTGTGTGATCCGCTCAGCTTCGGGGCAGGATTTCATTGGAAGAAGCAGCACCAATGGCTTAAGAGAGAGAGAGAACACACTCATTTGAAAACCACAGTGAAAGTGTCCACTTCCCTTCATTTGTGAATTCCCGTGCTGGGGAGGACCTTAGAACATCCCAGCCATGTTTTCTGGGCTGCTCGGGAGCAGGGGCGGGGGGCATAGCCATGAACTTGGAGTATAACTGGCTATACGAGCCTTTGAAAATAAAGGATTTGCCATAGATAGGTCTCAAAATGCAAAACCATTTTGGTGCATTGAGACGGCACTGGATTCATCACAAAGCTAATTAGCATAGAATTGTTTAGGCAAACTTCGGTTGTGTGAGGTGAGGGGCCTCTGCACCCACATTCCCAGGCTCCCCGTTTGGATGGGCCCTCAGAGAGCACCTCGGGATTCCACGGGAGGGCCAGGTCAGGAGGCTCCCGGGGGAGGCTAGATGCAAAAGTGTTCAGCGCTGGGAAGCAGAGGTTTCTCGCTAGCATCTCAGCTTGCTAGCAAGTTTTCCAAAGCCTCTCTCCTCCTGACCCCCGCCCGCCCCCGTCTCCGCCCTCCATGTGGGTCTCACTTCCAGAGGCAGCTGTCTCCTGTTTGGCTCCTGACACCTTCAGAAGCTCTGCGAATAAATGTGCACCAGAAAAGCGTTCTGCCCATGGGACCAGCTCCTTTTTCCACCCACCGTGGCTTTGCAGCATGAAATCAAAGTCAGCGGCAAGGAACTGCAGCTGGCGGCAGCTTCCAAGGCTCAGCTGCTGCCGGGGAACCTGGTCTGTGTGCCTCCTCCCCTCGGTCACCCCCCGCCTCCCATTCTGGGATGAGGCAATATGTGGGGCTTGCCTCTTTCACAGAAATGAGACCACTGGCACCACTCTGTTCCCACTGGGGCGGTTAGCTTGGGCCCAGCGACGTGCCCTCCAGCAGCGCCCCCAGCCCAAAATGCTGTGGGGTCTGGCCGTTTTAGACCATGGTCGGCCAGAAGGGGTTCCTCCCAGCCAGCGCCATCATCCTCAGGGGGCTTCACCAGGAATTGCCCCAAATGCAGAGCTGGGAGTGGGGACGCTGCCACCCCTCCATCCCAGCTCAGGACTGGGAGTGCTCCTGTGACCTCCCTCTACCCTATGACAGTAGCTCCTCTCTGCCTTGCAGGAGAAGGTGGAAGAGGGGGTGGGCTCCTCACACTGCCCACATGGCCCTGGCCAGAGTCACCCAAGACATTTCACTGTCACGTGGTCACACCCAGGCGTGCAGAGGAAAAGGTAAGCAGATTTGCTGAAGCTTTGGATACAAGCAGCAGAAGAAAGAAGTCAAGGATGTCGGCGTGGTTTTGGGTCTGAGCTAAGGAAGGATGGAAGGGCCGAGGTATTAGGAGGAGTGAGTAGCTTTTGGGGGTGGAAATCAGGAATGGTGGGTTGGGGAGGAGGCAGCTGGATTTACGGGCCTGGAGTTCAGGGCAGAGGGCCCGGTGTGAGAGATAAGTGTGGGAGGCATCAGCTGGCCGGGACATTCTTTCCCTGGCTACTTCATACCTGGCACAGGCCCTGCTCCCCCAGGAGTGAGATGCTCACCCCCCTGGGTCCTCCACCTGCCCTCCACCTGCCCTCCCTCCCTGCAGAGACCAAACTGGTGGGCAGGGTGCAGGCCTCTGCCCCTGCCAGCCTGGCTCCCGGGCTGGCAACTGTCTCTGTGTTTGGGCCTCAGACAGAACACCCTATGATAAGATCCCCCCAGTCCACTCAGGCCTGCCCACCCACACCGGCCAAGCGTCACCGAAGGAATGTGGTGGCAGCTGGGCCCCGAGTCACAAGACAGAAACACCCAGGACACGTATGTCAGGCTGGGAAGTGTCTCACGAAAGGGAGAAGCCCAAACAGGCCATGGGGTGTGGGGGTGGGTGGGGGAGGGGTGGGCTCCGGGGAAGACGGCGCGGGTGAGTCACCCTGCACTTCTGTGGGACGCAGCCGCGTGTTGTCAGAAAAAACAAATTCCTCAAGCAGGTTTATCTCTCTGTGGAGGAGGAATAATCAGCAGCGTGAAGTGGCAGAGGAGGGAGGCCGTGTGCCAGGGTCAGCTGGGCAGAGCAGACGGTGGCCCGGGAGCGCCAGCTCCCGGGGTAGAGGCCCGTGGGGGCCCATGCAGGGAGGGGAAAGGCTCCCAGGCGAGCCGGATCAGCCCCAGCCCGAGTGGTCCTGGGGTTGGGGACACAGGGGTGGTGGAGCTCCTGCAGAAATGGTGAGGGACGGAGGGAAGATGAGTTAAAGAAATTGTGGGTGTGGAGTTTCTGAGGCACCGTGTGAGCATCTCCATGGTGACGTGACCTTCCAGTGGGAAGGCTGGTGGGCTCGACAGCGCCGGGAGGCATATTGTACTTCGGTGTGCAGAAGGGTCCTGCATTCGTGCAGCGCACAACCTTCCCGGCCACCTCGGGAGCCCTGGGGGTAAGGTCCCCATTCTCCGTCGATATAGAGGTAGTTGTGCAACAAGAGATGGGTCTCCATTCTCAGCAGGTGCATTGGGGAGAACCTCACGTGGCACTTAAGAAAAAGGGACCAGGTAGGGAGGTCACACCTTGACAACAGCCCCTCTTTCTTCTACTGCAGTGGTTCTCACCAGCTGCAGCGGCCCTTGGGAGCTTAGAGAGAATTCTTGGGCTTTCCTCAGACCAGCTGAATCAGAACTCGAGGTGGGGATTCTGGTGTCTGAGAGTCTGAGGGGGAAAGGCAGGTCTCAGCCTCAGAATCATGCCAATGCCTGGAGTCCCACCCCCAGAGATTCAGGTTCCACTGGGCCTCAGGATCTACAGCTGCTTCCCAGGTCACAGGTCTTACCCTCGCCCCTGAGGGGAGGCCCTTGGGCTTTGGGAATCACGCCTCTGCTGTGGGGAGTCCACAGTGCAGATCCTGGGTGCCTCCCCCAGAGACCCCAATTCAGCAGATCTGGAGGGGGACCTGGGAAGGGGCTTGGTGAGCAGCGTCCCTGGGAATTTGGATGTGGGGTCAGGGAACCCCGCTTTGAGAACCGCAGCTCAGGAGCACCTGGCTCTTGTTCTATCCCCACCATTCACCATCTACATGGCCCCCTAGCAAGACGGTTCATTCATTGTTGTCCCATAGGTGCCTTGGGAGGAACAGGTCTGGTCTGAGGCCACACAGGGGTAGTCAAGAGTGGCCCTTATGAATGGCAGGACACAGGCAAGAAATTGCTAGATTGTCCTACTGTCTGCCCAACAGATGAGCGTGAGTGGAAGTCCTCAGAGAGCCTGGAAGTGGGGAAGAGAGCCGTGGTGGGAAGGCCGGACGCGCAGCGGTTGGGAATCATCTGTCACTCCGGGGCATGCTGGGGAGGGGCTGTGGGTCTGAGCCAGGCTTTGGGTGTGTGTGGAGGGGATGGGGGCCGGTCCCAAGGTCCTAGAAGCCAGATCTAAGACCCAGAGCCCTCAAGGTTGAGAGAGTCCTCAGGGGACCCCTCTTTTCTGACGGGCTCCATGGCCACTGGGACTCGGGACCCTGCTCAGCTGTCCCTGCCCACAGCTGACCACACTACTTCACCCGATGGCAGTTTCGTTTCCCCACAGAGCCAGGCCAGGTACAGACGGGGCTGGGGGAGCTGTGTGAGGGGCACCGGGGACCCAGGGTCCTTTGGGCCCCGGGCTCTGCCATTCTCAGCGCCACCAGACAGACCGCCACCCCTGGCTGGACCTCACTTCTGCATTCAGGCAGGAAGAGCAGGAAGCAGCCAGGAGACAGGGCGGTGTCCGTGTCTGGAACCAGTCCTTCCCCTGGTGCCGGCACACTGCCACGTGCGACTCAATGGTGCGCCCGATCACGTGAGGTCCCAGCGGCCGGGGATGCTGGGAAGTGGGGTGGCCTGGAACAAAACCCAGGTGGTGAGGCGGAGGGTGGAGGTGGGGCCGGCTCCCAGACTGGACGTACTGGGCTCCAGTACCTGCCAGCTCCACCTCTCCCTGGCTGCTCCGCAGTGGGGTCCTCAGACTACCGTATGGGGGGCACTACAGATCAAAACAGGGTCTCCTGTTCCTCGAGGCCCCATAAAGCCCAGGGTCCCCCCAAGAGACTGTGCCTCCGGGAAAGAGACACTGACTGGGAATAGCTCCCTTCGGCCACCTGGGACACCCCCCTGCGCCCCAGAGCCTTGGTTCCCTTGATGTCCCCTGGCTGCCCATTTCCAGAACCCAATGCGGACATGACTGTGGGAACAACGGAAGGGTTGGAAGTCTGGGCCAGGCGCTGAACCCTGACCTGCTTTCTCCCTCCCCCATTTTTCTCATAATCACACAGTTCAAGTTCACACCTCACTCCCTGTTCACCTTGGCCTCTCTGATTCGCCGCACTCAGGCCCTCCTCACGTTTGCTGCTTCCAGCGGACGACGGTGTCCCCTTCCCAGCCGTTCCTGGACCCTCTGGGTGGGGGTCTCTGCACATGGGCCCCAGGCCCCACATTCGGTGATGGCAGGGCCCTCTTCGCGTCCCAGGCTGCGTAGGTGTCTGACCTTGGCCGCCTGCAGGCCTTTCTCAGTCAGCACTTCTCTACCTGTCCGGAGGAGATAATAACGTTGCCTCCACTCAGGCGGGGGGCGGGAGGCAAGACAGACAAAGGACCCAGCGCTTGGCCAACCTACACAGCCCTGGAAATGCTTCGTAATCAAAATGCTTTTTTCCCCCTTTTGAAAGCAGAAATGGAGGTGGGCTGTGAAGGACCGAGTGAGGGCAACAGGGTCGCAGCTCTGGTGGGCGGGGGAGAGGGAGAGAGGAGGAGGGAATGCAGAGCCTACACTGAAGGCCCATGGGGGAGGGGGGCTGGGCACAGCCCCCCTGGAGGCCGTGAGTACATCTGAGGGGACCTGGCGGCTGAGGGTGTGTGGCCAGGTCCTTGTGTCACTGAATGATTTGCAGGGTGTGCCCGCAGGTCAATGCTCAGTGGCCCCAGCCTCCCAGGGGGGCTTGGAGGGAGGGGCCGTGGGTGTGACTCCACCCCATTTATTGCAAGGTGAGGAGGGCAGAGAGTGCCCACAACATCTGAGCAGGGAATCTGGGTCACTTCCTCCTAGGGGTGACATGGGGCCCGTCCCAGGGACCCCAACTTCACCACGGCAGCACAGGGGGTCCAAAAGACACTCAGCAAATAGATCGAGCCCTCTGAATAACGACCCCTCCTTCTCCTTCAGTGTGGCCTCACCTGGCGAGCCCCTGTCTCCCTGGCGTGGGACGTGGCTCCTGGCTTTACCACAGTGCGTCTCTAGGTGCACAGCCTTCTGGGAGTCGGGCTGGGAGACTTCCAGCTTGTCACGGGGAAGCAGTCACCTTTCCACGGGGACAGGTGTCAACAGTTCCTTTTTTTTGCACCCCTGGAACCCCAAGGGAGAAGAGGCCCAGGTGGTCTGTGATGGGCACTGTACGAACAGAAAGGGGACTTGGAGCGTTGCTCTGGGACGGCAGCCTTGTGAGGGGTTGCCCCTGTCCCCCAGTGGGCGGAGCCGGGGGAGATCTGTTCCCGGTGCAGCTTGTACTGTCCAGGCCCAGCTGCCCCCACTCGGGGAAGGAGTATGCAGACTAAAGCCGGACATACAGGGTTTCGACACAGAGCGCCGTCCCCTTCCCAAAAGGTGAAAGCAACTAGTCACCCACATGAGTTGCAGAGAAGCGCCAGCCAGCCCTGGTTTGGGGCCAGGAGTTATTTTTATGTATCAGTTACAGAAATTATAAAGCCAGCACCCTGACTTGGTATGCAAATTACAACCCAAAAGCAGCGGTTCTCAAACGGGGGGCCCCCTGACGACCCACAGCAACAGCTCTGGGATACTTGTTAGGCATGCGCATTTGGGGCCCTCCCACCACCTGCCAGCCAGACGCTCCGGGGTATGCCCAGCAGACCGAGGTGAAGGGGACCCTCCAGGGGACCCGCAGACACAGGGAAGGAGACTATGGCCGGTAAACTTCTACCTGCTCGCAGCGGTCTGCCCCTCAGGGAATCGTTCTTGATTCACGCTCTCACATGAACAGGAGTACTCTTCTCCACACCCCGCCCAGTACTCCCGGGAGCCCCTTCCTCGGTCCCGGCACTCGGGTGGCCCCGGCCCCAGCCTGGGAGTGGGTCAGGCCACAGGAAAGAGCAGGAACCTGTGGGGAAACCTGGGGAAGCTGGATGGTGATTTCGATACGGGCTTTTCTCAAGCACCAGGGATGGCGGCGTGCTGGAGGAGGGGCGGATCGGGGTGAAGGAGAAAGCTGCCGGCCAAACCCCAGAGACGGCGCGAAAGGGGCCTGTGGGTGCCTCCCTTTACCATCCACTGGGGTCCTGATGAAGGTTCTCCATGCAGGGCGGGGGCGTCAGGGGCCTCCCGTAAAATCACAGTCTGCCTGCCTAAGACACCCGGACCTCTGCAAGGGGTGGGACTCATCCCCTGGCTTTGAGGGTCTGTGGACTTCCCACCTGCCACCCCAGGGCTGAGCGGGGTTGGGAGCGGCCTGGTGGGATGTGCCACTCCTGCGATTTGGCCCCGAGGCCCAGACAGGCCCGGCTGCTGTCCCCCACCCGCCGAGGAAGCCACGTCTGCTAATGAGCCAGCTGCCAAGGAGTGGCCCTGAGCAGCTGCCCTGGCCCGGCCAGGTGTGTACGGCCTGGGGCGGGCAGACAGCTGGGCAGGCCGAGCGCCACTTGTAAAGGGTAATAACCCAGTGCAGTGGGATAATCGCCCCTTCCTGGCAGGCAGACGTGATCTCATTAGCGGTCATTGAGGAGGTCAGGGAAGGACTCTGTGCCCCCCCACCCCGGGGTGTGGGAGGCGCTCAGAGTTAGTGAAGGCGCCCCATCAGTTCCAGGTACTAATGGGACCACGCTCTGAGTTTGGGGAGAGACTGTGCATGCTTAACAAAGAAGACAGACTCGGGGGCTGGGCTCCCTGTCCGCCCACCCCAGCTCCTCCCCACTGTGTTTACTCCCACCTACATGCTTGAGCTCCGGCTGGGTCCGCACCAGATGTGCCCCCCTCTGTGGACAATATGAGCCTCCCTTTTCTGGGAAGAGCTCTGTTTCCAGGGTATCCTGCCAGCCTCTCTTTCCTCTGAGCCTCTGTACTGCTACCTGCACCTCCAGGGCCGGAGGCAGGAACTCCCAACACCTCCGTGTACCAGGAGTCCGCTGTCCTGCAGGCCCCCTGGTTTATCCTGGGTTGTCTGGTGCCCAATGTCTGCCGCTCAGCTGAATTCCACTCTCCTACTCACTTTCCTCTCTCCCAAGGCTATTAACCATTTTTTTGGGGGGGTGTTGCATAGCCACTTTGGAGATCCTGGAAGAAGTGACTCCCCAGGAAAATAACTGTTAAAACTAAAATGTTTTTCAATAGCAAGAGTCTGTGGAGCTTCTACACCATGGCATGTGTGAGTCAGCTGAGGCTTGTCAGAAATACAGATGCCCAGGCCTTTCCGACTGGTCCAGGGCATGACCAGGAATCGGTGCTTGGGCCCAGGTCTCAGGCTCTTCATGTGCAGGTTCCAGAGCCGCACTTGGAGAAACTCAGCCGGCGCAGCCCGTGGAGCGCAGACGAGGATGCGGCCCCAAGCCCCTCTCCATGCGGCACAGGGCTTCACGTCCCAAAGGAGGCTGCAGACTCCCTGTCAGAAAGGACCCCATCTCAAACCTCTTCTGTCCCTTAGCACAGGAGGGACCCTGTGCCAAGACCTCATCCGTGAAAGTCTCATAGACCGTCAAAACTCCTTGAAGTTTCCCCAAGGAGGAGCCTGGGGCAAATGCAACCAAATCAATGTGGGAGATGCCGCTTCTTCCTCTGCCACCGGCGGGGTCAGCCATGGTTGCCTCGTTGGGATGTGATTCCCAACAGGGTTCCGTCCCCTCTCCTCCATGACTCCCCCGTGGGTGGGCCATCTCCAGAAGAAGGGTCTGCGCGCAGGGTGGGGTGATGACGAGGGCCCCTGACCTTCCTGCCCAGGCTCCAGACACACTGTGTGTGCCGTCTCTCCCCCCGCCTCTGTGCTAGTCGGTCGGAATTTGGAATTCTCATCTGATTGACTAAGGAACTCTTACCCTAATTACAATGGTCGGGTTTGTTCTCAATCTGCAACCATTTAATCTTCCATCTCATTAACTGTGCAAAGGTCTTTATGAATATGTAGATTGGAAAGAGAACAAAAGATCATTTGACCTTGAAGAAATATATAAAATAGGCGTGCACTTCACACTTGCCCCCCCCACCCCAACCAGCCTCTCGTTTTTTCTTATTATGCAGATGCCTCAATTGGTAGGGTCTCAAATCAGGCTGCCGTGGGTGATTGGCAATCTTGCAGCCAATTAGGATGCAGCATTCTGATGAGCCATAGACATTCCATAATGAGTATAGTATTTACACGCGAGCTGCTTGCTGCAAATTTGCAGGTCCATAAAACGGTGGTTCTCCCACCAGCCCGCAACAGCCCACTGACAAAAATTTCTCAACAGGGTTCAACTCAAAAAGAAAGTCCCCATGCAGTAAAGTGCTGCCTGGCTCAAAGTTGAGAGACCTTTATGAGGAATACTCCTTTGACAGATAAATGGCCTCTTGCATTTACCTCACTTCTTCCCTTTTCAAAATATTGGTGAAGCGTCCTGTTCCGGCTGGTTAGTTAGTTAGCCGGTTAGCTAGTTAGGGTCCTGGCCCTGCCACCAACTAGCCAAGGCCTCCCTGAATCTCAATTCCCTCATGTAGCAAACCAAGAAAATCCTGCCTTCCCCATAAGGCCTGGGAGGCTCAAATGAAAGGACTGGGAACATAAAGCTTTGGACACACAAAGAGTGCCCATAAACTGGCCATTTTTTATTTCCTCTCTTTCTTCTGACAGCACACAGGGAAAGCTAAGGGGAAAATATTTTCTTAGTGGCCAAACAGACCCACGGGAGGAAATCTGTTCTCGTCCCCAAGGAGAAGGAGGGAAATAGCAAGCCACGGGGTTTTGTTGCAATGAGTGAGGGGTATACATATAAGTCAGAGCAGAGAGGCAGCAGATG
This sequence comes from Tonatia bakeri, assembly GCA_004024845.1. Classification (NCBI taxonomy): domain Eukaryota; kingdom Metazoa; phylum Chordata; class Mammalia; order Chiroptera; family Phyllostomidae; genus Tonatia; species Tonatia bakeri. The sequence continues at coordinate 46,224 of PVIA01009636.1, forward strand.
CCGGTTTACAGGGTTCGGTGGTGACGTGAGCACCCCAATTTGAACCATAAATGACACAGTGGCCACTGTCAGAGGCCTCGGGATGAAGAGGGCCAGAGAGGTAAGGCCACCCACAGGGAAGGAGGGGGAGAGTGGGACAAGCGTCCCACTTCTGGGGGAGACTGAGGACAGCCTCAGGGAGGGGGCATGGAGACGAGGTACAGGCCATCTGTGGGAGCCCACACCTTTGGTTGCTCCTGGGACGAGCCAGTGAGTGCCCAGTGACGGCTCTGCTAGATAGCAAAACCCGGCCATCCCTTCAGACTGTGGCCCAGTAACTGCTTCTGGAGTCCCTGCTGTGGGCTGCCTTTTCCCAGTAGAGGGTTAACACCTGCCCCCCTCTAGGGGGTGCCCTCCAGGATCCAGCGCCACCCTTGTCTTCTCACTGGGTGACACCCCTCCAGCTCCAGGCCTGAAGGTCGAGGCGTCACATCGTTTGTCGCCTGTGTCAGCATCAAACTCAAGCATCATCTGTAAAGTAAAATTGCCAAAGCCAAAACTGTCTTCAGACTGAGCCGCGTCACCCTCCAAGGGGAAGCCACACACACACACACACACACACACACACACACACACACACACACTTTTCCAACTTGGTCCAGTGAGTATTTAAGAGGATGCCCTGAAGGGGGCACTTGGCCACTGAAGCACCAGTTCCCGAGCTCCGTGGTTTCTAGCGAGCACCCAGGGTGCCCCAGCCCCCAGGAAGAGGTCACGGGCTGGGGAAGAGAGTGTTTTCCTGGCTAACGCCAGGCGTGAGTTTCGGCTGCTAGCCTTTGACATTGGTGTCTAATCTCTCCCCTGCCAAGAGCCTGCAAGGAAAAGCATGTGTGATAAAGATGGGGTGGGGGGGCAGCTCTTCCTCTGCTTGCCTTTTTTGGAAGCAGAAGAGGGGGATACGGGGCTAATATTGCTTTTAATCTTTACACGTTGAGCAAATGAGAGCTGAGTCATTTTAATAGCTAATCAGTAGTGTTCACATTCCTCTTCGTGTGCAAGCACCAGTGAGAGAACTGGCGGAAAGATCAACTCCATAGATTCTTGAGTGATGGAAAAAAAAATAGTGACGTGCTTTTTCCATTGCAAACCACAAAGATATGATCTTACGTTAGCGCAGGGAAATGTTTAGGAGCCGTAATATTAAAGGAGGCAGGACGAAAGTCGGCATTTCTACACTAATTAAAAGTCTGTAGAAACGGCTCTGAGTACGTCAACCAAGATGAGATGTGATCTCAAAGCTATGGCACCGGGTGGACTCTCCTCCAAAAGCTAAGTGAAGTTTTATCTTGTTCTCAGACGTGTTCGTTGGTTATCTGGACCCATAGCTCTGGGAGGAGGGTGGCATTCCCAGGCGCTGGCCAAGTGTTTCACGGGGGTCTGGGGCCAGGCCCTCTCCCGGGACAGACACTGAGGCCACCTCCCCCACTGCCTTGGGTGACCCATCTGAAGGCAGCCGTGGATGGGGTGGGTTTGGGACGCTCTCCAAGACAGGAGGGTGAGGGGAGGAAGTGGAATGGCACCCGCTGTCAGCCGCAACCCGTGCACAAAACACACCCAAACAGCAGAGCAAGGGACCAAGACACCCAGGGACGCACATCTGTGTCTGGCTGGACACAAGTCACTGGTCCCGTCTTGGCCTCCAGGGAATAAACAAAGGGCTTGTGAGGGGGAGGGTAGGAGTGTGGCTTCCCTCAATTCCACTGCGGGCTGTTTTAGGAAAAAATAGCATCCAAGCATTTCCTAGTCCACAAACAGACTTATTAATTATTATAAATCTTTCAATCGACCTCAGGGACGCACACCGCCTGACTCCAAACAAGAGACCCTTATAATGCTTAACCTTGTCCACCCACCCACTGGTTTCCAGGGCGACTCCCTCTCCCCCACCCCCCACTGCACCCGCAGTGATGACAGCCTCACCCCTCCCTGGCTCTGCTGCTGTGCAAGGAGCCGGTGTCTCAGAGGATTCGTCCCTGAACTTTTCCTTTGCCCAAGTCCCCACACCCAACCTTTCCCCTAGTGGTCAGTCCGAGGTGGCCGCACCCTTGCTGCTAGCGGAAGCAGGGAAGTTGGAGAGGGAAAGAAAAAACACAAGGCACGGGCAGCGTGCTTTAAAAAAGTCTAAGGGAGCTTGTTGCAAATCAACAAAGAATCACCAGATAGGCAAAGAGTTTGTATCTTAACAATAATGTAGAAGGAAGACAGAGCATCCTCTTCTCCTAGGCGGCGGTGACGGGGGGGACTGCGGGCTGAGGAAGGGGGCGCAGCAGGGTAGTGGGAGCAAAGCCTCAGTGGGGGGCTGAGGGGCGGGGGGCAGCCACCTGAGGAGAGCGTGGGGTCTGAGGTACGGTTGCCAGATAAAGCAGAGGATGCTAGTTAAAACTGAATTTCCTATCAACAATGAACACTTTTAAAGTGTAGCCATGGCCCTGGCTGGTGTGGCTCAGTGGATTGAGCACAGGCCTGTGAACTAAAGGATCACCAGTTCGATTCCCAGTCAGGGCACATGACTGGGTTGCAGGCCAGGTCCCCAGTAGGGGGCATGTGAGAGGCAACCACACGCTGATGTTTCTTTCTCTCTCTTTCTCCCTCCCTCCCTTCCCCTCTGTCTAAAATAACTAAATGAAATCTTTTCAAAAGATAAAGTGTAGCTATATCTCCAATATTGCATGGCTCTTGTAGACGAGGACACTTCCCCACAGGTTTTGGGTGAAGCTAGACCAAGGTGAAGGCCCCTCCCCCACTACAGTGACATTCCAAACCCTTGCTGCAGGAGACGGGCACCCCCACCCCCGTCTCCCCCAGCATTAGAAACCATCATCCCCGTGTTCTTCTTTTGCAGGAGGAAAACCAATGGCCCAGTGTCTTCATAGTCACCCACCTGGTTAGTGGCCAGTCTGGGTTCCCACGGAGACCAGGGCTCCTTCTGTGACCTCTGGAGGAGGCTGAGGGATGCAGCCACACCTTCCTGTGCCTGACCCCAACCTGGGTCCTCAGGCTCCTGGATGCTCAGACGAAGACACTCAGGTGTCACTGGGTGTTCCCCGCCTTGCTTGGTGGACCATGGGGTGGGATGCTGTGTCACTTTTTTACCTTCGGAAGTATCGCCTACGGAGACATTGGGACCTCTGCTGGGACTGGGGCTGGTGTCAGGCCCTGTGACATGTGCACGGGACCACAACTAGAGGCATCGAAATCACAAGCCCACCCACCAACCCACGCAGGAGGTGGGAGCCCCAAGTCGAGATGCCACTTTCCAGGGAGTGGGGCCTCCTCACATGTCTCCCTGGACCTGCTTCTGACCTGGGTTTCATGAAAGCAGAGAGACAGAGGGAGGGCCAAGCCTGGGGGTGGGCACTAGGATGAACCCATGTCACCCCTGGGAGAAAGGAGGCATGGAGAGGTTGAGTGCCCTAAGGTCACCCATGCCTTCAGCAGGAGAGCCGAGCATTCTGACTCCAGATCCTGGGTGCTGATCAGTCCCCTGCTCCTCTGTCTTTCTGGGAGGTCCAATGGCCCCCCTGTGACTCCACTGTCCACAACTGTCCCTGCTGACTGCTAGGGGGCTGAGGATGATGCAATTCCTGAAAGCGGTGTGATGGAGAAACCCTCTCCTCCCCATGCTCAGCTCCCCAAAGTGGTGGCATTTGAGGACAAAGCTATGCACACTTCCACTTTCCCAGGTCTGCAAGGAGACTCGTGGACCCAGCAGACATAGGGTCATGGCAGGAAAGACAGAAAAATTCAGAGCAAGAGCAAGTGACAAAAATGCATTGCCCAGACTCGGTGCAAGGGATGGAAAAACCCACTTCAAGCAGTCTTAGGCAAAAAAAAAAAAAATCATTTCCATAATACATCTCTGTGTGGTGGGAACTATTTCAACCTCTCTTTTATAGATGAGAAAATTGAGGCAGAATGCGGTTGAAACACTTGCCCAAGCTCACAGGGCAGATGACAGGGCTGGGAGGGAACCCAGACGGCGTGGCGCTCTACCCTCGCGCCAGCCTCGGTGACACCGCCGCCTGCGAGCTTGTTAAAAATGCAGAGCCTCGGGCCCCTCCTGGCCACCTGATCAGGTTCTGTGTCTGCTTCTAACAAGGCCCCGGGTGACTCATCTTCGAGTTCTGCTTTAAGACGGACGGGTGCCCAGGAGAACCGTCCTACGTTCTAGCCGGGTCGATTGCACCGGGAAGCTGACATGCAGACACACGGCTGGCTGGAGTTGTTTCGTTTCCTGCGGTGCCTCCAGCACCCAGAACTGGGTCTGGCACGCAGTGGACACGGAGGTCCGATAAATGTTTATTGCGTGAGCGAGTGAATGAATGAATGAGTGGGTTTGGGTTTGTCCAATGTAGGCTCCAGGCTCAGGGTGACCTTGACCTTCCTCTGTCCATCCTGGATGCTACCCCTCCTCCCCAGCCACCTTGTTGGAAGTGGGAAGCTGGGGAAGGTGTCTCTGGCGTGGGGATTACTCACCGTTTGGGATTACCCACTGCCCTCATTAGTAGAGGTAACTAGCAGCCCGGGGTTGGCTCACATCATGAAAATGCCTGCAATGTCCCAGGAAAGAGCCTCTCTTAGCCACGTGCCTCATTTCCCCCCCCCCCACTTTGTTCCTCAAACGTCCCTCGCCGTGGGCTCAGGGGCTGTCGTTCTGCCCCTCGAGTCTGCCGGCCAAATTCCACAGACCTGGGGGTGATGTTCAGCCCTGTTTCTCCAGCCACTGGGAAGGTTTTATTTTTGTTCAGCGAAAAACCTTCAAAGGCCTCTTTCTGAGCTTTGAGTGTGGCGTGGAGCATTTGGAACATTTAATGGGAATTGTTATGTGTGGTGTTTTTTTTTTTGCAAGGAAGAATTATTCTTCTCTAAGTCTGGGACTGGCCCATAGGAGACAGTGGGCGCGTCCAGGTGGAAAGAGCTCCCTGCTGCTGTTCTGGGGAAAATCAAAGAGAACGCGGTGGCGGTCGCCCCCCTCCCGCCTGGCCTGACCCCATCCTTTCATGCGCCGCAGCCACAGGGAGGAGGGAGAACGCAGAACAGGCACAACACCCGCCCCCCACCCCTGCCCCAAGTAGAGGCTTAAAATGAAACCATTCCGCAATGACAATACTCTGTTCTTCTTTCAACTCTCCCCGAGAACAAATGGGAGTCTTTTTTGGGGGAAAGGCTGGGTCCAGAGCTTTCATCCCCCGAGGGCTTTATTTTGGGAACCTCTTCCCCTTCCTTCCTTTCGTTAGTTCACATCTCACAGGCCGGGGGAGGACAGAAGTCTCTGACCCACCCCAGGTGGGGATCTGTGGCCCAGGGATGGGGACACCGGTCTTGGACCAGTGCAGGGTTTAGGGGACAGGGAAAGGCCCGCGTTTAACCGTGCAGTCTGGAACAAGGTCAGTCCAGAAGAATAAAGGTGCAGGGCTCCTCCCGGCCCCAAAGCGGGAGCTTCCCTGCCACCTCCTCCTCCGCCACGTGCAGTCCCTGGAGGGCAATCACACAGCGGGCCCAGCTGGGTGGCGGTCTGGGTGTTAAAGTAAAATGTGGTTGCATGGCCCACTTAGTGGCGTGACGCTGGGTCCCTGCCCCGTGAGCGGAGCAGACGCTGAAGAAAGGTGGCAGGGAAGGCTAGAGTAGGCCCATCCATGGTCCTCCCAGGCAGCTCAGAGGCCCAGGATGACTCAGCAAAAGTCCTGGGGGGTTCAGGGTCAGAAGCTGCTAATCACTCCAGCAGCAGTGACAACGCACTCACACTGAGCTGCAGGTGCTGGGAGAGGCAAGAGGAAGCTGAGCCTGGTTTCAAGTGCAAGGTCACTCTCCCCTTGGGCACAAGCCTTTAGAGCTGGGGGCAGATGGGTAGGCCAGCGTGGCCCCTGGCCTGGGTGACCCAGTGCTAACCTCACTGCTCCCCAACTCCTGACCCCACACCTTGGGGGAAGCTTCCTCATGGGAGAGCCAACCCCAGGTGCTGCCCACGGCCAGAGAGACGACATGGGTACTGGGGGGCAGGAAGCAGTGGAAGAGGGGCGCGTGGGGTCTCCAGGAACCAGAGAGGGTACCACAAGAGGGGCCCAGCCACCCTGCCCTGGGGCCACTGGCACCGATGACACCTACCTACCCTGTGTTAAGGTGTTTTGTGCAGCGGCTGGTCTCACCTCCCGCGCAGGTCACCTGGGGCTGGGGCCCCGGGGCTCCCAGAAAGCCATGGGGCTGATCTCATCCAGCTCTGTTTCCTGACATGCCCCTCTCCCATGGGTGCCCGTCTCATTTGCTGCCCGATGCCTAGGCTCCACTCCAGACGGGTTCGAATCAGAGCCCTGGGGTAGGGCCGGGTGTCTGAGGCTGGTGATGCCGAAAAGCCCGTGGCTGCTGCTCCCCCAGCCAGGCGGCCATCCTGGGAAGGTGCAGAGAAGGCACACACAGGAAGGGTCTGGAGAGGCAGAGCCCAGCTGGTGGGCAGCAGGGAGCACCAGAGCACCTTTACCAGGGCCTGGCTCAGGCCACACAGAGCGCGCAGCCTCACCATCCCGAGGGGCTGGCTCCGTCTCCCTCGCTCAGCACCGCTCCTGCCTGGGAGGGGACCTCGCTCTACCAGAGGCAAAGGAGACGCTGGAGGCAGGCTCTCCTCCCCCCCCCCCCCCCCGCTCCTGCTGCTCCAGCCCAGTGCTGGGTGTGCTACCCCAGGGAGGGACTCTGTTCATAGGTACCCACACTGCATGGGGAGGGGGTGCCGTGACCCCCAGAACCACCCTGTGGGCAGAAGGCAGCCCCAAAGGCAAATGTGTTCAGCTGGCCCAAGCACTGGTGTCTTCATGTGGCCTGTGATGGAACAAGCTCCATGAAGGTGGCCCTGACATGCCGTGCCAGCATCCTAGGCCACCAGGTGGCTCCCCTGTGGGGCTCTAAGGCCAGCAGGACAGCATCTGGGTCATTTCATCCCCAGCGCCCAGCCCAGGGCCTGCCCACCACTAATGACCGTGGACGGAGCAAAGCTGAGCAGAGAGAATGGGAAGCAGCCGGGGGGCGGGGGGGATGGGGTGATGTCATTTGGACTTTAAGTGGCCCAGAGGTGCTTCTGTGACCCAGTGCTCCCTGCAGACCTGGGTGCCACGCCTCCAGCCTCTAACCTCTGTGCATCTCTGGGGGAAGGAACGACCCTGATACTCAGCTTCCTCATCTTTTAGGCAATGAGAAGGAGCAGGCTCTGGTGATATGCAGAGACTGAACTCGGAGCTCCCTCCTCAGAGGCCTGGAGGGTGCGGAAGGAAGGAGGGGCTTCTAACCAGGTCACTCCAGGCCCGCCACTCACTGCTCTTCTGTAAAAGAAGACGGTGTATCTGATGAATACCTTTTCCTTCCCTTGCCTTTTTTTAAAATAAACTAGTGAGAACTCATTTCTGAAGTGACGTTTCATTCAGAGTTGTAATATAGAAAAACAGACAAGAGCCAGGCTGCCTGGTGGCAGGATCCGGATGGGGGCTGGGCAAGGGCCGGAAAGACCACCGGATTCCTCCTGCCCACCCCTCCATGGAGCCCCAGGGTGCCGGGACCCCAGTCTGATTGTCGCCCTGAAGGCCAAATGCCTCTGGAGCTAATCCCAATGCTGCAGACAGAGCTGCCGGCGGGAAGCCTGCGCTTCCCGCTGCCAAGAAGCCTCCTGCAGGCTCCTGCAGGTACCCGGGGCAGCGTCCCTTGGGTGTCATCTGCAGAGGGTGGGGCAGTGAGGGGCTGGCCTCGGGGAGAGAGACACTGAAGCCAACCCGGGGGCCAACGTGCAGGCTTGTGGCTCTCTGCAGCCCTGTCACCAGGCTCCGCCCCAGCCATCCCTCCTCTCCCCCTTCCCCCACCACCCTGCCACACATAGGTGGCTGCTGCCTTAGTGCCCCCTCCCCCCTGCACACACGTCCCCAGGCTGGCACACCCTGCAATTACGGCTGCCGTTCCCCGGCTCTCTGCGGAGCCTGCCGCGCCTCCCGCTCTCCCGGGCTAATTGCTGGGTTCGCAGCCTTTCACCGTTTCCACGCAGTAACGTGAAGGCTCCTCACCCTCAGCCCCAGGCGCTGGCTGTTTTAGGAGCTGCAGAGTAAAAAAAAAAAAAGAAAGAAAGAAAGAAATCAAAATGGTTTCAGCAAAGCACTTCTCTTAGCCTGGGAGAAGGGAACATTTTGGGCCAGCCACTCTGCATTCAGTCGGTCCGTCTCAACCTGAAAGGGGTGCTCACTTAGGACCCGGGATTTGCTAAGATGCAGACCCTGGTCCCCTGGGCCCTGGGCGGGGCTGGAGACTAGGCTTGTCAGACCCACTGCTGGCTGACGTCTGAAGGCCTCAGTGTGAGGATGAGGACGCTGGGAAGAGCACAAGGGAAGCTGGGAAGCCGGGACTTGCTGTTCAACCTTTGGCAGGTCCCTACCGACCTGGTGGGTCCAGGCCCAGGGTCTCCCAGGCTGCGGTGAGAGCTGGAAAGGGGCTGCCAGGAGGCTCCCAGGAGTGCTGGGGGGCCCTGGGGTGCTCCCTTCCCGACCTGCTGAGAAAGCGTCACAGTCTTCTAAGCAAAGGATCTTTTTGATTCATTCTAGAAACATTTACCAAGGGCCTATGGCCCGCTGGGCGCAGTTCTGGTTCTGAGGATGTAAACACAACAGCCCCCATCACCCCCCCTCACGGGACTTCTTTTCCCCCCTGGCAGTGGGGGCAGGCAGAGACGCAAAGCAGGAGAAATAAATACAATACAGAGTGCAGCGTCGGCGATAAATGCAACGGGGAAAAATCGAGCAGGAGAGGTAGGTAGTACACCCAGACAGGTGTGGGGGTATGATTTGAAACACAGTGGCCCTGAGGCTCTCCAAGGGTCCCAGGGGGACTTCGGAAGGTGGACTGTTTATAAGAGCCAACGGTATAAGCTCTTCATTAAAAAGAGAAAAAAAGTAATTTCCACCTGTGTGACCAGAACAGGGACCCCTCTGTGACATCTCGTTCTTCCCTTGCTAGGCCACTGGCAGCTCCACGGTGGCTGCCATGGGGTACAGTTAGGGGCGGTGGTCAGCCTGTCCCAGGGCGAGGTGACCGTCCATCAGGATGCTGGCAGGTGGCAGAGATAGGGGTAAACTCCGGGCTGGATGCTCTGAATCACTGGTGGCATGTAGCACCCCTCCACCACCACCACCACACTCTATGGGGGGACCTGTCCCCTTGACAACGGGGTGCCTCCTGGTCCTCCGCCCTGTGCTAGGAGGGGAAGGAAGGTGGAAGCCGCCCCAGGCTCCTGAGCTCTCCGACCGGAGAAAGTTGACGACGCGTGGCCATCCGCCCCCACAGCGCTATGGCGTCTCTGCCATGGGAGAAGTTACCAGAAACCCCCAGAGCCCAGCGAGGAGTCAAGTGGAGCCCAAGTGGGTGCCGCGCGGGAGGGGAGAGTTTTGAGCCAGGACGGCTCTTACGTTCCATGTTACTGGAATCCCAGGGGTTAAAGCTGGATTTCACCTGTCAAAGGAGCCGCGGGTCCCACAGAGGGGCGGCCTCCCCCTCCCAGCCAGGGCCCACCCTGCGGGTGGCCTCTTGGGGGCGGGCACTCCCCCCCTCCCACCCGCCAGGTCAGGTCCAACCCAGACAGAGGTGGGGGCGGAGGGAGAGAAGCTGAGCCAGGAAGAGGCAGAAATAGCTCTCAGCGGGCGGGAGGGCGTGGCGCTTGCTGGAGGCCGGACGCCCACGCTGGGCTGGGCGTTGTTTCTCCATCCTCTCCGGCCAAGGGGGTTTCACAGGCTCAGCCGCTTTCCCGAGGGGCCCGGTGCTCAGCGAGTTCCCCTCCCCCCCTTGGCCGTGGCGCCCTGTCACTGTTCCGTACTCAACAGCGGGGAGGGGTCAGCAATGTCCTTCTGGTCGGCACCCCTGTGACAAGGGGGAACTGAGCCAAGGGTCCCATCATTTGTCCCTCTGGTGGCTCAAGGGAAAGAGAGAAGGACTCCAGACAGCAGGCAGGGACCCCCTGCCCCACACACTGTCCTGAGCAAGGTGCCACCCACCAAGCTGGCTCCTGAGGACAAGTCCAGGGCCTCCCAGGGGTGGGACTCTACCTCATATCCACCAGCTCTCAGACACCCCCTTGCCCCCCAGTAACCTCTCCCAGGAGGACCTGACCTCTGCTTGAGCTGGACCACTGGACCACTGGACCACTGGAGGGCTGGCAACCCTGTCTCCCAAGCACCAGCTGGGGGGCTAGTACCCAGTGGGTGGTTACTACCCATCTGGGGAGCTGCTGTTTAGGGTCAGATCAGTTCTAGGGGTGCAGTATGGGGTGCAGAGTAGGTCACTGGAGAAAAGCCCAGCTTTGCCTTCGGCTGCCGCATGGATCTGGCCCCTGTCTCCCTCAGGTGGGCCCACAGGCCTTCTCACCCATGTCCTGTCCCCTGCTGGCCACAGCCTCGATGTCCTCATCAGGCAAGATGGGGAATGATAAGAGCCACACCTGTGGGGGGAGGCTGGGCGAGGACCTGGGTGTTGCCACTCGTCAGCCACTGAGCCAGTGCCCAGCTCTTCCTCACGCACATGCTGTCCCCGGATGACAGAGATTCGGAGTGACTGAGCCCACAGCGAGGTGACTTGCCCAAGGTCACAGAGCCAGCGGGCAGGAAATAGATGGGGACCTGACAGCATTGGTTTCCAGCCTCCCTCTGCGGGGATGGGGGGTGGGCTGCACTTGACCTCAGCATCCAGAAATCGATAGGCAGGAGGCTGTTAAAAACCACCTCCCCATCGAGCCTGCCGCTGGCCGGGAGCTGAGGGCTGCTGGTTGTGAGGCCTGCCCAGCCCCGGGGCACTGAGGGCTGGGCCGCACCGGAGTGCAGGGCGTGCATGTGGGTTCAGATGGGCTGGGCCTGCAAGGTTACACACACACCTCTCAGCTCCCTGCCTGACACGGTGCATTTCTAGGGAGAGAGGTATTGCTCTCGGCAAAAAAAACAAGGCACGTGTGAAAACAGCTTTTGATGCCGAGCAGGGCCCACAGTTCCCAAGGAGGCCCTCCTCGGAGACCACTGGTTCACTGCCTGTCCTCAGCCTGTCTCAGAGTCACACCCCGCCTGGCCAGCACTGTTACAGGTGGGGCTGGACTCCAGAGCGAGCCATCGGGGGGCTTTCCAAGGGAGGGGAGGGTGCTAAGGGGTGTTGAAATGCGCTGGGCTGTCCACAGTGTTGCTGACAGGATTGGCCGGGACACCTAGGTCTGACTTACCAAGGACCTGAGACTCAGCGTGTCCTAGGAAGAAAGCCGGATGATTTTTCTGGAACGACTGAGACTGTCCTGCTTTGCAACGCCCAGGATGGGATAGGTTATGCTGCGGTAATAAACATCCCCAAAGTCTTGATGACCAAGCACAAAGCGTTTTTCTTTTCTTGCTCATGCTTCACGCCCGTGGTTGGCAGACAGGGGAACTGAGCATTGTCTCCCCAGAACCAAGAGGGCAGCTGCCGTCTTGAACTTCACCATCTGGCTTCTGTTTCAGAAGGAAGGAGGCTTCTGGTAGGCCTCGCCCCGGCATTCCGGGGCCCCACCCTGAAAGCATCTGGGTCACTTCCACTGCTGGACCAGGGCCGGTCCCGTGGCCCTGCTGAAACATGAGCGTGTCCAGCAACTGGTGGTCAGCAGCGCTCATGACCACCGTCCCCTGCTCCAGACCACACTCAGCCAGGAAGCCCCTTCTCTTCCTGCTCAGCCCCTCCTGCCACCCCAGAGCCGCACAGCGGCCACATCGGGGTGCGTTCATGGGGCTCAGAGCCAGGCCTGTCCTGAGCCCCTAGCTGGGCCACCACGGAGAATGTCAGGTCTCAGCACTCAGGTTTGAGTTTCTGAGCACAGGCTCGGATCTCCAGGGCTTAATATACTTTCCTATTCTTAAGGTTTTATATATATACACACACACAGTATATACATGTTTTATATATGTATACACACACGCAAATACAACAAAGGTGTCCAAAGGCCTCAAATTCTTCAATTTTATATATAAGTATAAATTTATACATAAATATGTGTTTTATATATATATAAAATTATTCCTGCAGCTTTCTTTTGGGGCTGGCTTGAAGCTCTTGAGAAAACTCGTGGTTAAAGCACCTTCCCCACCCAAACCCATGAGACCTAAGGACCAGCCAGTGGACGGCAAGTCGCCCTGGAAAACTCTGTGCCAGTCCTGGCCTCACCGAACAGAGAATTAGAGCATGGAGGTGGGGCCTCGGGATGTGAAAGGTGTCTGGTGTCACCAGCCACGACAGGAGGTACTGCCTCCTAGTCAGTCTGGGGGGATTTGGGCACCTGCCACGTGACGTTGGAGGCTCTACTCTGCACATCCGTTCACATTCAGGGCCCACTGCCCTCTGCCCAGCCTGACGTGGAGCCACCCCTGCCTCTGATCCTACGTTACTGCCTGGGACTGTGAGTGCTCCAGGTACCCAGTCAACTTACTCTCCTGCTGCTCATAGCTCAGAGAGCCCAGAGAGTAGGAGGAAAGAGGTAAAGCAACAGGACTCTCTCCACACCTGTCTCCTATCCAAGGAGATGTTTTTAGTCAATTTCTACATAGCAGAGCCTTTACACATATATATACTTACACATACGCATCTGTCCACCCACTCACCTATTCTTCCATCCATGCATCCACCCACCCACCCATCCATCCATCCAGTCACCCACCCATCCATCCATCCATCCATCCACCCACCCATCCATCTAGTCACCCACTCATCCATCTGTCCACCTATTCATCCATCTACCCATCCATCCATCCACCCACCTATTCATCCATCCATCCACCCATCCATCCAGTCACCCACCCATCCACCCACCTATCTATTCATCCATCCATCCACCCATCCATCCATCCACCCACCCATCCATCCATCCATCCACCCACCCACCCACCTA